>JAUZND010006531.1:0-31200 GCA_034780555.1 Coelogynopora nodosa
TATCAGCCAATCATAAAACAGTTAGTTTTGGAATTTCCGGATAAAACAGTTATAAGTTTTGGAATTACCAGATATCAGATATCACAAACTGCGCATGCACACATTTGGAATTCCTGGTTTTTTACTGAACACCCTGTACATTAGGAAAAATAATTATTGAAACATACTACCTGTTGTCTATTGATCTAAAAATAATATAGTTAAAAAATAATGGTATTTATATTTACTAGCATCTTAACGGCCAAATCTTAAGAAATCACACCAGTAAAAATTCAAATGAGAGATATTTTAGAGGTTCTACATATTATTACATTACACACTAAAATATCATGGAAAACATACAGTGGAATACTTTGCATGGAATAATTTTTTTAAATAATTTATTGTAATCAATCACGGTGAGCAACATTGTCAATTTTTTTTATTAATTAAAAAATTAAAACTCAAATGCTACTTCATATTTATATTTAAGTTTTGGTAATTGTCTTATTTCGCTATCATTATTTCAGGACACCCTGCGTGAAAAATGCGACGATTCCGATGACTGTGTGGAGAACTGTTGCGTCTCCACAATAATCGCTCCAATATACTTCGTTGTCTTCGTATTGATGGCGCAGTTTGTTCTCGTTAATGTCGTCGTGGCTGTTCTAATGAAGCATCTTGAGGTGAGTGCATTGCTAGATCAATGTGTGTGATCTATATAACCATTTCGCGTATAGAGTCAAATAATAACCAAAACCCAGAACAACTTATTTTTTTGCAAAATGTATGTATTTATACAACGACGTTTTAATATAATCACATGAAGCATTATAATGTAGAAAATATCTTGGAACAGTTGAATTTTAAATTTTCTAATAAGCTTAATATTACATAGGCCTAATATATAAACATGAATTCGTTTTACATTATATATCCATAATAATACATAATCATTAATTTTTAATGAAATAGTGTATAACGCTGCAAAACACCCATGTTTAAAAGTTAATAGTTTAATATCAAAAATAAGATTTTCTTAATTTAAACGATAAAACAAACTAATATGTTGTAATTGATTAAAGTAAAATAATACTTAGTTGTACTTGATACCTTATTCATATTTTCTTTTTAGACTAAATAAATATTGTTTTCTCGAAATCTGAACAACTTGATATGCATATTTGAATCAATTGTGCCTACTGAAAAATTCTGTATAATTTACGATAATGAAGTTGTTAGCAATATTTGATATGTCAATATAATTTCATGTGGATAATTGTTGCTTCAATTGCTAATACATGTTTAAAACAAATTTAATAAATAGTAATATATATGTCGTGTTAAACGATAATAATAGTATTAAAATCAAAATGTTAGACATAATATATATAATTATTGAATATAAAACTAGTAAACAATGTAATAGATAAGTTAGTAATAGCTTAAAGTTCTAAGAAACTATTAATTAGTGTTTCGCCCGTTTGTTACATATCTTTAAATGTAGTTGTAAGTTCTCTTGAAAAAATATTTTTATAATTAATTTGATTCTCTACAGCTTTATAACAATGCAAATTTTTAATATAATATTTTAAAAGTGTTTAAAATATAACAAAAGATTCAACTATGATAAAACATAAAATCTTCTTCTATGAATTAATATATTAAAATCATCACTTTATGATCGACAATAAATGCAATAAAACAATGGTTTATAAAAAGACAACTATCAACTTTTCAGCAAATACGTATATTAAAAATATGCTCATTTTTTAATAATTTTTAAAGGTTATCGATTTTAGATATAATATCAAAAAATGATTATGCTCTGATTTTATCTTGACACTATAGGTCGATGCATACTTTATTGGTATCCGAAAATCGACAGTTTTCTTTCAGAGCCCACAACTGTCTCCTAAATCACCCGAATTTATGTATTATATTAAGAATGTGGTTCACTTTTATTTTATCTATTCGCAATTGAATTGTGATGTAAAAATTGCTTTAAAATGTCTACAATATTTACAGTCATTATAATAAGTTTCAACGATAGAATTTTTAAAAAAATTATATTATTTATTTTACTAGTATTAATTTATCAATATTTTTACTCATAGGAATCTCATAAAATGATGAATGATGACGACGAGTTAGAGAAAGAAGTGCAACGAGAAATTAAAGAGGAGGCAATGGAAAAGAACAGAGAATTGAAAACTGTGAGTAAATTGATATATAATTTTGTTGCAGTATTTTGTTGCATTGTTTATGTGTTATTTATTATTCAAATTTCCTTGATGGTTAGACTATAGCATATTAAAAAACAAATAAATATAGTAAAAATAAACAGTTACCCGATTTACCTGCAATGAAATTAATGAATAAGAATGACAATGAAATTATAACCGTTTTAGGGGCGGGTTTAACATATAACGAACATAACAATTTATCGTTATGATTCTTTTTAACCGACTATTTATCGACCATTTATATATTACAGTTTTTATTAATTATTTATTACATATTTATTATAATTGATTAGATAAACTTTTTAAATATAACTTCTATTATGACATGATCGTTAATCTAATCAATTTCGATAATAGCACATTGATTAAATAAATATTGCATTTTCAGGACTTTGATATTGAATCAAAAACATCGGACGAAAACAGTGCTGATGCTAGAAGTTTTACCAATGATCAAGGCATCTCAAGTCAGCCTGTTAAGGTGGTTCGTCTCTCGCCCATGCAAACAGAAATTACACCCGATGGATGTGTAGAAACTTCCTCCATTGGTAACAGCACTCCCCGACCGAAAGTGGTCATTCCCAAACCAAATCCAACTGCGCTACCTCATAATATGTCACATTGCACAATCTCGCAGGCCATTCCTTCCTCAATTCCTGCGTCATCTAAAGTGCACATTGTTAACATGTCAAATGGTCCGAAGATAAATCGCCGGTTATCACTCGGGCAACCAATTTTACTGTATACTTTATCTCCTGGGGCGAAAAAAATTGTCCCTATAGAATCTTACCCAGCCCATGGTTTACCAACCCAAGTGCACCGATGCAACACACTTGAAGAAGAAAATGGAGATGAATATGATCGGCAAAAACATATCCGGGCAGATTGGAATGAGGACGCCTGCGATGTGGAGGTACAGAATATAACTAGTCGTTCGAACGCTTTAGCTCCAGACATACTAACAACATCACCGAACCAGCCATCAGTTAATCATCGCAAAACATCCCCTTGTGTAATCCCATTGACTCCAAGGAATTGTTCAGCAAAGAAATCATCCGTATGTCAGCGTGGTCCTCTTGACTCCCCAAATCTGCCGTCTGGTGTTGTTGCTGGTCCCACGAGAACGCACGCCTCTGACAAGAGGCGACAGACTATTACGACTGATAGAAAACGTTCTACAGCAGCACTCTTAAACGTTGCAAGTGATAGCGGTCCAAACAGGACAATTCCAGTTGTGATTCTAGGTCCGACCCCAAATCTATCTAAACCTTCTAGTGTTCCATTTTCACAATGAGGTTGAAGTATGATTTAATGTGATTTATATATAGGTATATATATATATATATGAAATAGTATCTACTCATTTACAGTTTCCTAAACAAAAAATAATTTAATAACATCAATAATACTATTTGTTTAATTACACAATTGCCGTACATGGCTCAAAGTACTTTCACATGTTAATAAAAAAAAGTCTTAAACATTGCAACTTTGCTTCTTCCAAAATATCACCATATTAATTTAGTCACTAGTGAATTATGTTGAATTCATCGGTAGAAAAAAACAACGTATTTGCTCATACACATTATTTTGCACATACTTGTTATATAATCTTATACATGTATATTAATTAATATTGTCATTGCAATCTTGTCATTTGTTTTAATACGCATACATATACCATACATATATATTTAAATATAATGCGTTTTGCTGGTGCCTGGCTGTGAACGCATTATTTGAAGTGTATACACAACTATATTTAGTTGTTTTATAACAGACGCATTAACACGTTACTGAAAATGAAAATTGTGTTATATAAAAATTGTTTATATGGAAATTTATTAATATTTTTAATGTAATACTCTCATTAAATTCATTATATTATATAGATAGCATAGACAATGCGTAAATAAACAATAATGCGTAAATTTTTTGCAATAAATGTTTCGAAAAAATATCATATTTGGTCCAGTTAGATGATAATAGTGTCAAATTTTTGCAGCTCAACAAATGTGATCAAAGATTTATTAATATGTATTTATTTATCTAATTCTATATTATACGAAAGGAACAACGAATGTTTATAATTACGTTTTATATTCCATTTACTAATGCATGGTCTCTCACGTAAAAGTATTTTTAGTTGTATATAGCATGTAGCAGTGGCTAAATAATTAATGGCATAGGTTGATGCAGGAAAACGACATCCTGCTATTAAATGAATGGAATTTAAATTTTAGGTTCCTTATACGATTATGTTAATAATCATATAGATTGTTTTAATTATTAAAGAATCTCTGTAATGCCTATCAATAGTTGATTATTACCTTTCCACTTATTGTTAGAAAAGTAATACAGTAACAGTAAAACAGGTCGAGCGAACAATTATTTGCAGAATGTAAAAAAGTTGTGGATGTAAAAATGCACAAATGTTTAAACAATTGAAAATCTAGTTATATTCTATATATTAATTTAATATTTGTATATATCATTGTCCGGTTGAAATGTATAAAACAATTTGAAAATATATTGAAAACAATTAAATTGATTAATGAAATTATAGAGAATTAATAATGGTAACGTCATAATAACACTATATAACAACATAATCGTAATTATCGTCAATGATGTCATAATTGCTCCAAAGTCAGTTAGTTATGTTATAGATTTTTGATAAATAAGTTCTTGTAAGATTTCTAAACACAAAATTTGACGACGATAAAAAATACTTTTAAGGTATAAATAATGTGTATAAATAAGTCTCTTGTTATTTTTTTTATTGATATATATATATAGGTTCTGATTATACTGAATTATGGAAATGTTTATTACATCATCGTGTCATAATTACATTTATTGATTCAGTTATTTAAATTAATTAATTTTTAAATTAGTTTACTTACATTTTTTTTGAAAATTCATTATATAATTACATTTTATTAACTCAGTTTGGAAGATAACTACATTAAAAAATTGTCGAAACTTTAATTTTTGCAACAACTATAATGACGTCATAAAATTTTGGAAGCTGAATTAAATTCAACAAAAATGCGCGACAATATTTGTTAATGAACAGTATAATGGCAATTTGATTCATAATACACATTATGGATTTAGAATTTTTTCCAAAAATATTAATAAACTCGAAAAAAACGTGTTATTTTATTAGAAACTGACGTAATATGGTAAATTATTTATATGGTATATTTAGTCCATGTTTGCCTATTTCAGTTTAATCGTATAAAAATCGGGAAAATGAAAAATAATAATGGTGTAGAAATGTTTATATGTCCACCCACCTAAACCCCTTTTTTGGCTTTTCCACTGTTAATTACATTCCTGTGCTTGTTCTCAAAAAACAAATGGCTATTGACTACCGCTTGTAAGACACGTTAAAGACGATTTAAATATATTTAATTATTTATAAAATATATTTTTTGAATTATTTCACTTAGGAAATTATATCTATACATATTAAATTTATTATAGTCTCAGTATTTGTTATTGATAAAGTAGTTTTATGCCATTATTTTAATGCTCCTATTTGTAGACAATTTGTACTGCGTGTATTTGTATAGTTACGTGAAATTTAATAAAATTCTGAAACGTTAAAAACTGCATATTTGGAATTTTTTGTCTGTCTTTTAGATTGTAAATGTGATATTGCTAGCTAGCAGGATAAGTGATATACTATTATATGCATAGATACATATGTTTAAACTTATTAACTAATTTAGATTAACAAACAGAGGATTTTCCGTACATTAAATTATCATTTACTTTTATCTTTAAAACTAAATCGCTTCTTATTTAGTTCATATTATAAAATACAATAATCATCACCAAAAATGACAATTAAGAAAACTATAAATATATTATATTAATGTCCATATTATTTTTAAATATTAGACGTTGATATTAAATATATTTGCTCAGTGATCCTCTCAAATACACCAGTACATGTATTATAGCTAACATATCTTTTTTAATAGTCCTTGACAACCTCAATATTAATAATAATCAATAATTTACGTCAGAAAGGTGAATAAAAAGTATTTAAAACGACATCACGTTATTTTTGTAGCAACAACATAGTAGAAAAAAATTAATTCCTTTCTTAAACCTAATTTTTTAGTTGATATACACCTATTAAACATATAACTGAAGCTATATAACAAGTAAATACAATTCTTGAACGTACTGTATAATAAATATGACTAAATGAAAATAAAAATAAAAAATCACTAAATTAGTTATTTCTTTGTGAATTAGATGAAGGTTAGAACTGTTGTCAAAACAAGAAAGTATAGATATTTCTAGGATTTTTATGTTACTGAATATAGATTTTTTTGTGATAATAAATAATTAAATACCGTGATACGATATTGCAATATTTAGAATATATATATTTGTAAATTTATATATAAATCATAATTTATTTGTTTTTTTAGGTAATATTAAAAATATATATTGACATATATTTTTAAAAAATATACAAATAATTAGTTACAATTGGTCATAAATGTGTCATAATTGGTCATAAATGTGTCATAATTGGTCATAAATGTGTCATAATTGGTCATAAATGTGTCATAATTGGTCATAAATATGTTATAATAGGTCACAAGTAGTCATAAATATGTCATATTCTTCATCTTCTTAAAAAATGTAATAAGCTAATATTGTATTTGTGAATATCTTGATAACACCACCATCTTAACGATCATACAACATATACTACTACATAACTTTGAATTTGGTATACGAATAAATGCGGTCAAATGAATTATTCATATGAGGCCGAGAGTTAATATAAAATTAACGACGTGACGAATTCATGAGAATACAACTACCTTATATGTTATTTATTTAATTTAATAAATGATGAAACTGCGTGAGAAGTATACAATTTTTTTGCAATTTTTTTTTTGTACGTTTAAGGTGCCCTCGTATTGTATTGCAAATATAAAACATTCATCGACAATGTATATATTCTAACACAATAGTTTTAATATTGAGATATTCTTAAAATAAAAATTTATGTTGACATATATCATACCATACAACAATAGGCCCTATTGACTTTTGAATATAATTGAGTGGCCCTTCGTTGTCAAGACTATAATATATTTGTACATTATATAAGTCGTGGTTAAAATGTGAGAGGTAACTACCTCGTATGAAATAAAATATTTCTGTTTTATCTACAGAATTGCAATTTAAAACAAATACAATATGTATATGACCGATAATCATGCAATACTTCGAAACAAATTCAAATCAATCGTATCATTTCTTGACAAAGAAGAATAAAAATAATAGTATTCAAACATTCATGTACACATGTTGAATACGATGCACTACAGACATTAGTTTCAGAATATAGCATGGATATATCGAAATGCAAAGTTTAGAAATCGTTAAATTTTAGCATTTTCATAAATTTCACTACACATTGCAACGATTTCAGATTAATACATTCTTAAAAAAGCAATAATCAGAATAATAATCAATAATATTGCAACTAACATTACGTCATATCGTATTTTATTATTCATAACAGTGATTGCAGTCTTTTAAAATAATTGAGATAAATTGATTTAAGAAAATATTTTCTGCGTAGTAAATTTGAACATTCTAATTACTTACGTATATATTTTTTGTTTCAAGATAATAAACGTCAATTAAATCGTGTCTTAAAATGTACGTTCATTTCGGGTGGTTACTAATGCTATAGTCTGCATCCACGGGAAATACTCACATAAAAAAGCCAGAGAAAACTGTATAAGCGCACATCCGTATATTGATTATAGTATATATATATATATAACGTATAATAAAGAATAAATATTTATAATTAATTTATAATTTAACTGTTCATAAAGACACTGTTCATAAAATAGTAATCTTAAAGTATGTTATTATACACGTAAAACATTGTTTTTTTAAATTTCAAATTACATGAATATATCATTTCTATATATTAACTATATAAAGTTTATATAACTATATATATATATATTATATATGTAAACAATCAATTAATTTATTTATTTAAAAAATATATATATATTAAAAATTACAATTAATATTTAATTAATATAATTATTATATAAATAAATATTTAATATAACCTGCGAATTCTATAACTTTAAAATATTTCATAATAAAAATAAAGCGTGAATATACACGCTAAGCAGAAACACACATTATTGACTGTAGGGAAGATAAATATATGAGTATACAAGTTAGTATGCAAAAGTTTATAGACTCACTGTGAAAACCAATATATCTGTCTCTTAGTGAATTTATAAAATATTGATAGTTGAAATATATTTTCAGAAAAAAATTTCTTTATGTTTATAATACACATCTTGTTTTGGTACATTTATCCCCGTCTAATGAGCGTTGATATTCTACTATAATTAATTTCAAATCAATTTTGAACACAGTAAACCCGTTAAAATGTTCACTGTTTAGTAAAATTGTACAGTAAAAAAAATTGTAAAAGAAAATCAATAAAAAGTTTCAGTTACTTGAGAGAATTGTGTAATTTTAATGTTAAAGTTTTACATTTTAAAAAACATTTCCACAAAATCAAATTTCTTATTTTACATATAAACATATAAAAGTATATATCTCCTCTACATATACTAATATATTATATGAATTATAAATATGATTTAATTCGGTTTAGTGCCAAAATAACCTTTTACTCTGTGAATATATAATCCGCTTATTATTTCAAATTAATGTTTTCTAACAAAATGGCTGCAGAACCTCATTTTAAACAATATTAATTATTTTAGAAATACTTTATTGATGTAAAATTGTAACAAAACTCCCAAAAACTGTTTGTTATATAATGTCATAAAATTAATTGTCCATCAGTTCTTATTATACGAATGTTATATTCTCGTATATCAATAACTATTATACCATTATATCGATCCGATCCACACACATAAATGTTAATAAAGTGAGGTCCTATTTAATAAAAAATTTATGTTATACAAAACTAATATTATTTCATTTATTTAGCCATCATATTTATATATTTGTGTTACATTTATAGCCATTCTGTGTCTCGTTATATACGAGTTTACTGTATATATATATATATGATATTTCTTTACCAAGGACTTGCCAAAATGTTGTTATAATTTTGATGAGTATCAATATAATATTACATATACATGAATTATATTGTATAACATGTTTCATGATATTATAGCGGCAGCACAAACAGTATTATAGATGTATGGCAAACAGCGTCACAATAATAATTCGGTAGCACTATCTAAAAGGCTTACTAGCGGTAATGTAATGTAATATAATTATATATTATAGAAAACTATTTTAATTTAATTTTTTTTAATTGGGCTACGGACACAATTGCAATCAAATCAAGATCTAGTTAAATATATTAATACCATAAACTTACTGATATAAATATAACATTTAATAAAATTCGCACAACGAACTGTGAATATTAATATAAATATTTATTTAGTTATCTAATGTAATTTATTAGGTTAGCACGTATTTAGAATGAAATATTTAATTGTTGCATTCATTATTTACTACTATATTAGTAATATATAATATTTATCGTTAAAAATAATATCTACGCGAAAAATACTACGCAAAAAATTATTCAGCGTCGGTTAACAAACAATATCATTAATAATAATTATAAATTAAAAAATTATAAATATTTAACTAAGCTTGTAAGGGTAGTAACAATTATAACCAGATTATTTTCCACGAATAGAATAACAAATTATATTGCCAGTTTTTAGAATTGCCCATTTATTTTATAAAAGTAAAATAACAAAGATTGAAAACACCGAAAAATATATATTCATTTTTGGATTTTTATTAATCCAGCAAATTTACTAATTGTTTGGTGATTTTTTCCTATTTTGTATTAACAGTAGAAAAAGGCCAAGAGAAAATGTTTATCGTATAACAGGCATTGGGGGTTAAATTAAACACGAAATCGAAAAGTATTCTATTCTTTATTTAAAGGTGTAATACATTAAATAACCACATTGAAATTGTCAACATTTGAACAAATTTCTGCGGTTTTTTAATATATAGCAATATCATCATTTGTCCAAAGGATAACTGGTGAATTAAAAAAATATATTAGTAAGTGGTTCCCTCTGTGTTTAGAATACGACAAAGCAAATTTATTACCAAACATATTTTAGTGATTTTTTTAAATATCTGTACTGTATTGATTATAATATTTTTAACAGATTATAATATCAATTAACCTTTTATGGTCCATGTGATAGTTTACTACCCAGCCGTTCCAAATACTTGAATTAAGAATAGAATTAATAGAATTAAAATATAGAAATACTTCGTAGAATTGGTTGAAATTTTTTGACATCTGCAAATGTATTGTTTAAGAATTCTGTAAGATGAAAATATGTATGAAAAAATCACGTATGTTAATGTTCATGTGGTATTTTTTACCCCAATATTGAAAAGCATTACCGCCATGTTGATTACTATAATTGTAAATACTAATTATTATATTACAAGTTGGTGTAGGTATAGAAAGAGCTCTGGCTGTAAAGTCAGGTCTTTAAAGAAATAATACGCAGTAATGTGTCGCTTGAACCTGTCATATGGCCTGTAAGATGCGAAACAACCCTTCTACCTAATTGTCTCACCTCTGGAATGTTACCAAAACGACCAAAGTAAGGTTGAAAATTAAAAATAGATTAATTATGTACCTTATACGAACATACTATAATTATCAGAAAGTATGTAAATACATGCTCATACTTTCTAATAATTATAGTATGTACGTATAAGGTACATAATTAATCTATTTTTAATTTTCAACCTTACTTTGGTCAAACTTACCTTATGGACCGCACATAACTGGTACGGTAAATTCAAATGTGTTTGGATTTCAACTTCGTGCTACAATGATATAATATGTACCGCGGTCAGTTATTTTACTCTCAATGTCCTTGCAGATGCAAATAATCCTAGATTACAATGAACACAAGGCTGGTGTTGACACTCTGGACCAGTTGGTTCGTTGTTACTCTTCTCGGTGCAAATGCAACCGCTGGCCTAGTTGGTACAAGGTTTCGAAAATGTGTTGATATAGCAGCGTACAACGCTTTCGTATTGTTTCCTGATAATTAATCCAAATTTCAGCAATAATTTACATCACAGACGAAGGACATATATATTTGCTGCAACTAGCCAAAAGTCTATCGCCAGCAGCCGCACAAGAGTAACAATTCACTCATAGTATTGTAACACTTGTTGCGATACCGCAAATAAAAATTGGCCGTTGTCACATGTGCCCCAGGAACATGGATAAGAAATGTCATCTGGTGTGTGCAAACTGCCACAACATAGAAAATGTGTGTGTTAAATTTTAGGCGTAGGTGTATAATATATTTTATAGTTAAATTTTTGAATTCATGCATCTTTAATTTCGTTACATTTTAGTATCAAAAAATTAAGTTTTGGTAATGTTAGTAAATAAAATGATCTACTAGTTATCTACCATGTTGATCTTATTATTCATATGTCTCGTCATATAATGACTTTAATCTACACATTTAAGCATGGGGTATTAATCTGACCCATTAATTATCAAAATGTTACGTTTTTTATTGAGTTAGGGGTTAATTCTTCGTCCATGGGGGTATGTTTATTTTTTCTCAAAGGAAACAACATTTGGTTGAACAATACGTAGATAAAAATAGCAGATACGTTTTTCCCAAGTTTTCCCAAACTGAAGCTTGTACGTAATCAAATCATTAAAATATTAATGGTTTTGAAAAATTAGATGGTAACTTTTTTGCCTATTTTCAGCTCAATAGGATTATAGAAAATTAGTTTTTCAATCCCCCCCAAAGTATCAAACCCTAATATAAAGTATGCGCACACTGGCGGAAGCTTAAACCACTACCAATTTTCATTCTTCTAGAAATATGTTTAATATACTCAGTGAAGAAATTTTAATTTCTGGAAAATATGCTTGATCGATTTTAATATCGCAACATAAAAACCACTTTACAATTAATTTAAAAAGCTATTTATGACTGCAAAGGTGCAATATATTTCGCCAGTGATTGAAATATTTGAGTTATTTTCCTATTAATTATATATGTACTACATAAGTAAGTCTGTTTAATAGTGTACCAATAATATACTTTATAACGTTGCAGATAGTTTTTTTCACACAACAATCTGGACAAATAGGCTCATACAATGATCTTTTTTATATTGAAGCAAAACTATTTTTTGGTAAATAATTAATTATAGTCAAATTCACTCTTTATTAACTTATTGTTACGTCCTATGAGTTCAATAAACTCAATCCAATGTCTAATTATCTAATGGTTTGAATAGTAATATGATCATTGGCGTCTACTTCACATAGCTACAATGTAAACAAATATACCCGGAACCATGACAAACCTATAATTTTAATGAAATCATATCACACAGCGTTAATATCTAAATAATGTATATAATACGAAGTATTACTTCACATAAGCCTGAATAATATTTTAAAAGCTACTACAAAAATATCATTAGCCTCTATCTACACCGACACATACAAATTTCTAAACTTTTTTTGAAAATTGTTTAGAAAGTTTAAAAATTAAAAAAATGTAACAAAAAATGTATGTTATTAATAATTGATGACTTACAGAATTACATGTAAACAATACGTCATGTATTTCATCAATAGAACATCAATAGTACATCAATAGAATATTATAATACGTTCAAAAGATATTAAAATATATAAACTTATTCAAACACATTCGCATACACCGAAGGTTTATCACTAACAAATAGTATAAATAAAATAAATATAGAATAACCTAAAAAATATGTAGACAATATGAAACAAAAAGGTTTAATGAAAAACATATATAAACGAACAAAGTCTATACGATTCTCAACTGCTATGTATCATATCAACATTATAAATTCACACATTTTAGTCTCACTTTCAGGCAGAATGACGACTATGAACAACAAATAATTTGCTTTTCGGCATATATTAGAGTACACTGAAATTTTTAAGAATTGAAGAATCATTACAGAAATACTAATAACCTTAATGTCTACATTTAATTAAAAATAATTAAACACAAACATTAATAAATATTCAAAATCCATTTTTTACATTATACTTAAAAAATACATCATTCTAAACTGTTTGAATTAACCCGAGTAGTTTATTTGAATATTTTCCTTGACAACAAAAGTGAGTGGTCATTTGTTATCCAAATTTCAGTGAAGTCAATTTCTTATTTATATATTTTATTATCTCTTAATTTGTTGTTCATTTATTCAATATTTTTTATTGTTCATCGCAGTCAATCACCGTTCTACCCGAATTAAGAATGAACATAAACAGCGCTATATTTCCACTATCACAATGGCACAGGCAGATACAGTGTCCTTGGTCAGATGCCTGATTCGGCCTCAAAGTGGGCCAACAAAGGTAGATGGTCGGAGGGGAAGACCGGGCTGGGCAGCGAGAAGTGACGCTCCACCTCGGTGAGAGAGGGCACCTCGAGGACCCCGCGCAGGTGGAGGTGGTGGCGGGAGGTTGCCGAGCTCCAGAACCAGATGTAGTCGAGGCAGTCGGCGCACATCCCGTCGATATCGTCACTCGATGAGGTAACGGCGGGCTCCCGGCCCTGCAAGTTGGGTCGTGGTGCGTCAACGGGATTATAGCAGTGGTGCGAATTACGCAATAACACAAGATTTTATAAATGAGTTCTAGATATAAAACAGTACACACGCTATCGACTAATGTTAAATTTAAAATGAGATTTTCTTAATTGGTTTGTATTTTATAAATGTTAAATCGCGAAAAATATTATAAAGGTTTTTTCTATTAGATACTATTGTTTAATAAATTACGTTAAAGTAAAATATACTAACAGTACTATAGTATAAAGTAGATTATATAAATATATAATTAATATTATATATTAACTGTTTCAAATTTATGTTAATATAATTATCAAATTTATCAAAAATAAAATTTCAAAATAACACAAATGTAAATAACAATTTGTATAACAGAAAAGTTCTAAAATACATTTTAAACTAAATGTTAAAAAGCGTTTTCTCCCAACATGATTAATCTATAAAAGTTAGAATTTAGCATATTGTGAGATTACTTGACAATCAGGAAATTCATTAATTATGTAGGAATGAATACTGTTATATGCGTCCTTGAAATAATACCTAATAAACAATAAATCTAATCAATAAATATGTTTATGAAGTTTCGTGTTTTCAAATAGGTTGACTTCTTTTTTTAAATATTCTAATATTTAAATACGTGTTCACAAAATATATTACATTATTAATATTATATCACATAATAAATGATATAATAGCAACATTAAAAGTGCCAAAAAATTATCAAACTAATGTTTGAATATTTTCAATTCATATATTATATATTTAAATATGTTTAAATGTATATTTAATGTGTACAATATAAGTTTTTATCATTTCAACTGACCAAAATTATATTGTAGCAGCTTTTCAGATTAATTCCAGTATTCAAAAAACGTTTGACGACCTTCAATTCCTCCTAATAAATAATAAAAACATACACTATTAAACAAAATAATAACATACTATACAGAATACTATTTAAATAGCTTGAAACATTTAAATAGCAATGACTAAAATGATAAATAGCAAATATTTTAAAGATATTTAAATTACTAAAATTGAAATAAGTTTTTTCGATAAATTATAATTCGATAAATTACTTATCATGTTAATTATTATAATCGGGATTCATAACGAAAAGCCAAAGTCAAAACTGAGTTTCTTAAAAATTGTATATTTCAATTAAATGTTGACAAATTTTATATGAGTTCATTTCGTGTAGTATAAATTTGAAATATCAGTTTTGTTAAAAGTGTGCATAGCATGTATAAATAAACAAAATAATAAACGGGCTTTGTAAAATAGCGCTGCAGGCAATTTGTTTAATGTTTTTGACAGAAACCATATAAAAACATTGGTTAAAAATTAATGTTAAAGGGTTTTCAAAAACAGTTTAATTTTATTTTTAAATGATTTCGATATATTTTCAAAAGATTATTTTTTAGGGTTTCGAGAGTCTGTTGGAATCTTGTATATTCAATTTCCATTTTGTACATTATTTGTTGAGCGAAATATATACATGGCAGTATTATTTCAAATTTTATTATAGTATATAAAAACGGTTGATAAATATAGCACCACAACCCATTTTATTATGTTAAATAAACAGAATTGCTTTTTCCGGCATATATATTTCGATTATTCTGACACATTTCATGTATTCACCTTATACCAAAATTATATAGCTAAGTTAAAACAGTCCGAAGATAGGTAGAAACGTCACTGGCAATTACAACATACTTTACTGCATAATAACGTACTCGCTCTTTAATGAAGTTTTCAAAGAGACCCTTGTCCATTATTCCACTAGTCAAGTAGCGATAGGGCGGTCCATTGGGGCGACTGTTAAAGTCACCAAGAAAGATGAACGGGTTCGTTTTCGACATCCTCCAGAGGTGTCTCATACTCGCTTCAATCTAATAAATGATAAACATTAATGTAATATAAAATCGAACGTGTAATACAACTGTAGTTACTTTTAAATAAGCATAATAGTACAGCGTCAGAATTACTTATATTTAACACGTTAACATTATTTTTAAATGATTCTTCAAATGTAACATTAAAATATATATATTTTTGCAACACATAAATTATATATTGTGTTTTATTATAATTATTGTTAAATACTACTTATGAGAAGTATGTTAGGACACGGATGATTGACGACAATTTTTTTACAAACTCTTTTTACTTTATGTTTTTATTGCAGATAATGTATAAGTATTGTTAAATGATATTTAACAAAAATTAATAATATAAAGAATAGGAAACAATTGATTAAAAACACATAAATATAATTATTTGCCAACAAAATATTACACAAATGTTTTTAATACAATAAGAAATACAATTTTAAAAATTGAAGTCTATTTTACTGACATCATCGAAGAAAATTAATATAGTTGGAATTAAATAATGACGGAGAGTTAATCAATTATCCTAAAATTGGGGAATGTATATGATGTGCATAATATTTTAAAGCTTATCGGACTTTCGCAATGGGGTCTGTAGGACCACTCGTCTACTTTAAAATTAATTATCAAATAATTCATACATCACAAATATTATAATAAGATGATGTATGAATTGTTGGACAATTCATTTTAAAGCATAAATTAAAATAGTGTAGGCATTAAACATGTACATACTTAACAAAGTATAGAGCAATTAACACAATTAATTAAAACTATTTTATATAGTTAATGTCATGATAATATGGGAATAGAAATCCCCAGAGGCATTAGCTTCAAAATAATTATTGAGTTACATTTAAAAAGTTAAAATGGCAGAACAATAGAATTAATAAATTATGACATGTTTACCTGCAAACATTTCATGCCAGGGTTTTTAAACCAATCCCATGGTAGATGGACAGTTCCAACTGAAATGTGACAACCGGATGTAAACTCCAATGCAGCGAAAAGAGCACTGCAATTGGATTGCACGGATTCGATTACTTTGTCATGATCTTCTGTTTTCACTACATCATCCTTAGAGGTAAAAATTGAATATTACGAAACGGTTAAAATATTAAATAATAAGATATGTTAACAATTGCTAAAGTAGCATAACAAAGCAGTGTTTTACAGCTAGCAATGAAGTTAGTCTTAAAATTATTTAATAATAAAAGTTAGATGTGATAAACATAATTGTTAATAATCTTTATGTACGTTTTGAAGTCTGTTTGATAAATGGACACAATTGCAAAATAAAATGGGATGCGCGGGCAAATCACTAATAATATTACCATAATATAACTATACAATAACATAGTAGCAACATAAAAAACTTTTTATGAAACAAAATGATGATTCCGGCAGTATGGTATATAGAATAAATAAATAGTGAAGCCTACATGCTACTCAATTTTGAATATACATAATAAAAATTGTTAAATAAAAATAAAGTTTTATGTTTAGTTGTAAACAGACTAATCATAACAAACGTACCCTAACTTGCGTTGCTCTAACTCCAAACATATATTTACATAAGTTAAATGTAAATAACTAATAGCAATAAATACCGTTAATATCTCTTTCTCGATCAAATCGCCGAGCAAATAGGAGTCGGAGCTTTTCAGGACAAACTTGTCCCGCTTGTAAAAGAGAGCAAGATTATTGTTGACATTAGCCGTACTTTCATCAGAAATTACACCTTCATAACCCTCAATTTGCATTCGTGGCAGTAGCTGAGTCTCATAGAGGCACCGCTTTACCTCCTGTAGGCAAACAAGATCGGGTGACCAAGTAGCGATCTCTTTAAGAATATACTCGTTTCTGGTCTCAGAAAGGCAGAATTTTTTTGTGACATACTGGTATCCGCCACGCAGGGCGAAGGCGTCATTCAGAATGTTGTAGGTGAGTACGCTGAAGCTGACAGAGTACAAAAAAAACACGAAAGTTAAACTCTGCTAGATATTGAAACACTAGAAATGAGTGGACTGTAATTTGATACCGTCATGGCGATTAATAAGTAGTTTAGGCATTAGCATTTATTGGCATTAATTCTGCAAGACTAATTATAAAATAGGACTGTTAAAAATATTACTTATTAATTGTTTCGAATAAAACTATCCGCGAAGAAATTACAGGTATTAAAAAAAGGTATTTTACCAGTTAAAATTATAAAGTCATTATCAATATATTAAATTTTATTAAAAAAATTAAAAACGAAATCAAGTCTTATTAAATAATTTTCCGGTTACTGACAGTCATATCTCCAGTAAATGTATTCTACAAATAACAAGGGAATTCCCAAATTTGTTACATTGGATTGTGTTTTATGAAACGCAACATCTGTAAAGTGTCTGTAATCTGGATAAATTTATCTGTAATTACAAATTGTGGATTTGTTGTTTATGAAACAGAATCGTAAGTAAATTTGTAGAATTGTGGATTGTAATATGTAATTGTGGTTTATGAAACAGGCCCCTGTTTGTATTGAGAACATTTTCTACAGTGAAAATATATTTCAAAGAACGGCTAAGTGGACTCTATGCATCTTATTTAAATGTTATAACTTTTCCCATATAATCCCGAAAGCATATTAAAACGTTACATTTAATATTAACAGCTGCAGTTAAAAAGAGAATCGAGAATTTTATTGTCGATAAAATATGTTGCGGTAATGTGTGCTAAATGTCATTGTTCTGCTCTACAGTGGAAAGAAACATAAAATAATAATGAGTTCAATAAATCATGTTAATAAACAACTTCACCTGCTTTCATGTAAATATGTACCCCCACCCCCTATGGTGTCTTAATTTTATTGCACATTCGTGCTGATCTCAAGGATGATGGAAATCAGATCCAAATTTTCTGAATTCAGGAAATTTCCGGCATTCTATGATGCTGTTTAATTAGAACCGGTCCTTACGAATAAGAGCAAAGAAAAATCCAATTGTTAACACTATCGTTCCTAGGATCATTGACACGATTAAATAGCCCAGGATGAGTCTCCTCCAACTAAATTAAAATCTGACGCAACTTATCCGAACGATTGCTCACACTGAACGGTAGATAAATAACCAATACTGTCTTTATATCACTTCTAGATTAAATAATAACTATAAAACCGACCTGTCTAAACAGTATATCGTACGGTCTGTATGGTTTGGGCGAAGTATATTGTATATGAATATTTTAGTGTTATAAAAAATAATTAGTTTAAAAAATAACATGCATTCAAAATTGACAAGCTGTTTGTTCAATATACGTATAGCCACTTTTTATTCATTTTCATATGTTTTTTTACTTTCATGCATAACGTGTTGCTTTTAGCTAAGACGGTCTAGTATGAAAATTACTCACTAATAATAAAAATGCAGACTAGGACGGCATAGTTATTCAGGAATTTCCAAGCCTACCATTTTGTTTTCAGGAATTTATAAAATAATTATTTTCAGGACTTGCTGCCACCCTGAAACATAATCCACCGGATTCCGAAAGAGTTGTCAAAAATTTAGCGATTGTAAAGGAATTTTATCGGTGAAACAAAAAGGCATTCAATAAATCGTAAAATAATCTCGACAGGAGAAAAGCTGAGGCTGCTCATTGCGTTTAATTTGGACATAAGCCAGACTGTGACTCCTTTTCAATAATTGCACATAGTGGATGGCGCAGTCGAAGAATCCATTGTTACGCGGTGTACTGACTATCCTTTAAACGTCTATATAGGGCATGACATCCATCAGTTTTGGTTATCTTTGCTCTTAATAATTAAACTTTTCAGTTTAAAGCTATGGTTTAATTTACATTTTACTGTTGTATTTCCTGCATTATTTAGTTTTTTAAATGTTTGTAATATTTGTTTTTAAGCTCAAATCTGTACTTGCTGTATTTCTACTTACTTGCACTATGTTTCCTTTGTCTTGTTTAACCTGTGCTTCAATTATAGCATGTAAACTGTTTATTGCTTCTTTGCAAATCAACAGTAATGATTATAATCGATATGTCCACTTATGTAGCGTCATATAATTTTATATATAAATTTTTCATTGCTCAAAACTATTGTCGTGACAATAAAAACCATTTAGCCAGAGAGCATCTGTTTTTTATCTAACTATAATGGAAGTACCAAATGTAGGGTCTAAAGTCAAACTATTCACTTTATGTCATATTCAACATATATTCAATATTGGACATTGAAGTTGTGAACATGGAGGGTGACATTTTATATAACCTACTCTGCAAACTAATTACGAACTTACCAATTGTCATTGATTTTAATTTCTTCTGGAATAATTTTACGTTCAAACGGTGTCCAGTTGTCCACACGTAAAACGTCAAATTTTTCAATGTCTCCTTCCGCCATTTCTATAAATGAAAAATTAACAACTAATAATAGTGGAGATACCGACATTACACAAATTTCGTTTACAAATAATAGTTTGAGTAACACTAATTTAAAAGAAACATTGCTTTTATTAACAAAAATATTATATTTGGGTGAACTAATTACATTGATAAAAAAATTACAACAAATTAAAATATTTAAAAAAATACTGTAAAGTTAGTCACGAATCTGTTAGATATACAATAATACACACAATAATACTTAAGAGATACTATATTAAAGTTTTATTAACTTGCAACATATATCGAAAGGACCGCCGTCTATCTTACAAGTACACACATAAATATTACTATACGAACTTATAATGTGACAATTTATGGATCACCTTTTCTGTTAAATACGCTTAACACGGAAAGCTGTGTCTGAAATTATATTATTCTTATATTGTATCATATGAGGCAAACATTTTAATTGTGGCGTAATTATTTCGCATGACAAAATGATGATGATAATAAATTAACAATTATAAACAATGCACAGAAAGCATGCACGTCAGGTAAAACATACAAGCTTTATTAGGTTAGTTTGTTTTCAGTAGTAATATCCTTATTAATAGAATTGGTATATATTTATTTCAAAAGAATAGTGCAGAGTAATCCAGTACAGGGAGTGCCATCCCCTCCTTTAATTGAGAATAAATGGGAAAGACAGAGAAAGAAGGGAGAGGGGGTGAAAACGGATGGAAAAAAAGGGGAGAGGGGGGTAATGGTGATTAAAAATAAATATAGGATACACACTAATCAGGGTGAAAAAGGGGGTTGGAGCAATAGTTTGTACCTCCCACCATATCCAGAAGAACTGTTCAGATATGGCGCAAACTTTATTTACTATATTTTCCAAACGAATAATTCCAACACATTAAAAAAATATCCTATTATTACAACAAACTAACTATTTCATGATCTTGATAGGCCTATACATTTACTAGTTCTAAGAATAAAAAGCTGTTTATCGGAATAAATAATCTCAACAACAATTAGTAAAATACTAAAAAAAGCAATATTTCGAAATTCGTAGAACTATAAGTGATAGAGAACATAAGTCGCTTTGTTTAATTGGACAGAGATTGCTAAATTTAACAATGTTGCTTACTGACAAAATCAGTCATTAATAAACTATTTTTTAATAATAAAAAAATTAGAATGCATGATTCAGTCAGAAAAGATATTGTACAACATGACCCAAACCATGAAATTACACGCATCAATAATTACCATACTTTAGTCAAATTTGATAGAAAAAGTTTAAAAACAGTGATAGAAACAGTGCGTATGCAATTACAATTTAATTATCTAGAAAATGGTATAATCCTCAATATTATTGACGCTAAACTTTATTTAAAAAATGTCACTAATATTATCAGCTAATCAGATAACTTGTTATACCCGAGACCGCGAAGCGTGATTAGAGATAGGGGGGGGGCTTATATATTTCAATATACATTTTTACATACACGATCTAGTCAATAAACATAAATCAAAAGAATATTGATAAAATACTTTTTTTACTGTAAAAACTATTTCTGACAAAACTAAAAAAATATACATATCCACATTAATTAAATGGTTATAGTAATAGTAGTATAAGTATAGCAAGTATACTACCAAGTATAGTATAAGTAGTTTTAAAAAAAATGGAAAAACAAAATAAAGACATTCATAAGAAAAAACTTTATTAAATTATTTCAAAAAAGCAGGACAAACCGAAACGTATTTGTAAAAAGTATTTTAACGACCTTATAATTGGAAAAACATGTTGACCCCTTTTAAACGCAATAGAATTCATATAAGGAAAAAAGATTATAAAAATCTCCCCATTGTTCGACGAAATAATACTTTACAAAAATGCTTTCAAAATGCATATTAACATTTATTTTAGGCCACATGCAAACATGAGATAAACCTGAATATAACACAGTTAATATAAAATACAAGCGGAATGTAAATATGTACAAAACATGTCGATATTTGACTATATGCGGGTCATGTTAAAGCTAAACCATAATTAGCATTATATAGTGACTAGAATGATTTAATGTCCTAAATTCAGAAATCGACTTATAGTTTATATTATTATTGCAATAAATATAATTGAATATCATTTCAAATATCAATCGAAACTATTTTATTTTTTTAAATACAAATTACACGATATTAATAAAAAGAACGAAGTCAATTATGGTAAATTAAAATGGTTTCGTTTTCGGAACATATGAATTAATGATAAGATACTAGAATGGATCTAACAATATACAATTATTTACTAAAACAACACTAAACGGGTTGCATTTATGATGCAGTATTACATTGCTAAATATATGAAGGTGTTAAGAGAGTGTGAAGAGGTGCAAAAAGTATGATATACTGATTAAAAGTACAATGGTCAACAAGTAATGTATGGATTTGAGAAGATTCAAAGTACTCATAGTTGTCATTGATTAGAGATTCAATGTAAGATCAGTGACAGAGACATGTAGATTATGAACATTCTCAATTCCATAGTTCATGTCTTTGTTGACCATCCCTTTTACTTTTACAGCATTATCTTTTCATATAACGTAATCCTTAACTTTATAATATTATGTTGTAAGAAAGACATATGTTAATAATATTGATAAACATAATTATGAAGTTCATATATTTTACTTTTTTATATTTACATTATTATAACGCTTAATATTAAGCTTAAATTGGCTACTATTCACTGTATTGGCCAAAATTACGAAACCAGACAAACTCCACCAGTTGTCATTTTAAGGAATAATAAAAAAAAAAATCACGGCCATATATATTTACACTTTGATGCCAACACTATCTAACGCCTCAACCGCCCAACCGGGGAAATCACCGGCCGGATACAACGTCCGCAAAAACCCTGCTACAAACACCGGGAATCTGTCCTCAACAATAGACTCCCGCACTCCACGCATCAAGTCGAGCTGATAGGCCAGATTGTGCAGCGTCAACAGTGAGATGGCCGCCGGCTCCAGACTCACCATTGCGTGGAAGTAGCCCCGTGAATACCCGCCTCTACAGGCAACACAGCGGCACTCGGGGTCAATCGGGTCGAGATCGTCTTGAAACCGGGCCAACTTGAGATTAAGAATTCCACAAGGGACGGGCGCCAGAGCGCTTCCAAAACGGGCTGTCCGGGTTGGATAGACACAGTCGAACATGTCGCAGCCGAGAGCCGTACAGACGACGAGATCTAGCGCCACCCCCACCCCCATCAGGTAGCGCGGTTTTTCCCGCGGGAGGAGGTCGGTGGTGAGAGTGACCATGCGCCAAAAGTGGGCCTTGTCTTCGCCACCGCTCAGGCCGCCCACGGCGAAGCCGGAGACGGGTCGTTGGATCATCTCGAGGGCGCATTGGCGACGTAGGGGGGGATTGAGGCCGCCCTGGACGATTGCGAAGAGGTTCTGTCGGTCGGGGTTGGGCCAGGCCGCGATGCATCTGTGGATGGTGGATGAATCAAATGCTGAATTAACGAGAAAATAAATTTTGACTGTATTCATAAAGAATATTTACTAACAAATTTCATTACTTTTTCAGATAAATTCAAACAAAATTCTAATAAATTTTTAGAGAAAAATCTCACAAACCTATGATTAGGGCCACTCATTTTTATTTTCAAATAAGAAATCGTTAATATCAATTATGTGAAGCTTATAATATAATTACGTAATAAAACACATATCTATGTAACCTTTCCAGGCCTTCCACAACAGCTGCATAAACCATGTTTCAAAACAATAATCTAATTCTTGTTATACAAAGTTTTGGACGAACCAAATTGGTGTTAGATGTTTACTAAACAAAATCTTCTAAGGCTATCGTTCTGAAACGTTCAGTACCCAACTAATTTGTGTTAGACTTTCAGTACCATATATTTAATTTCAAAACTTTATCTGTATTAAAATATATTTAAGTTTATGGACTGAAACTCATTAAAACTCACCCGCAAAATACTTTCTGCCAACTACTATGATACCATTAGCGATTAAAAATACACTAAAAACAAAATTTTCCACTTTATTTTCGGTATTACTATTAACAGAACTACATGAGCGATATAAACTGTACTATAAATTATATACATATATCAACAATCAAATAGTATCTAAAGTAATTCTTTCAACGAACGCATCAAACACAGGCAGTGTTTTTAGTTTTTACTATAATTTATGGTATTGTCTTCTTTAATAAGAATAATTACATTCTTGAAATTTAATCCTGACATTTAAAATTATATTTAAAATTAATTATTATTAATTAATATTAACAAAATTTAAAGATACTTCATAAATCATGTCTGAATATTGTTTCATATTAAAAGTGTATATATGTCATTTAGGGTGATATTTCTAAAGTTCATATTCCATAATAGAATAATATATAATAATGGTAGGTATATAATATATTGATTCAGTATTTTTTTAATGAGGGCATTTACGTATACTACTAGCAATCATAATAATTTATTTAATATTATATAAAATAAGATTTTATTGAATACACACAATAAAAGAAAAAATATGTTATATATATTAATATAGAAAATAGATATTTGAATCTGTGTAGAAAAGAATAAGTATATTGTTGATTTTTTTACTGAATTACTATAAATAACTGTTTATTAAGTACAAAACTACGGGTATATTGTTGATTAAAGTTATTAAATATAATACATATATATAACAACACATATGTATTATTATAGTATCTAGTAGGAGTAAGTTAAAAACAAGGTTTTTTTAATTCTCGATTTGTACTAAAGTTAAACATTCCACGTATAATAATATGTAATTATAAACAAAATACATTATACAATCAGAATGCAATTACATATTGTGTAATGTTACAAAATATTGTTAAATATGTTTAAAAAAATATACACGAAGAACCAACGTCTCATAGAATAAATTCAAATATCAGAAAGTTTAATAATAATCAATATGAAATTTTTTTTAGAAAAAGCTTGCGTATCAAGTGTTTCCACACTCCCTCGATTCCCTACTCACCTGTCCAACCAGCGCACTGACCGGTGCATCGCCTCCTCCAGTCGCTCTCCCTCCACACTGCTGTGCACCACATCATCCAGCTGCATACAGATGTCGGCCCCGATGGCCGCCTGGATCTCCATCGAGCGCTCTGGGGTGAGCAGCATCTCGGTGGCGTCGTGGGGCGACTGGAAGCGCACCCCAGCCTCCTCGACCGAGGAGAGTTTGGCCAGCGAGACCATCTGGAAGCCGCCGCTGTCGGTGAGCAGGGCCCCGTGCCGCCAGTTCATGAAGCTGTGCAGACCGCCCGCCTTCACAACCAAACACAGCTACTGATTAAATAGATAGTTAAGGCCATCTGTAGGACTGTTAATACATGGAGTAATCGATTCATCAATGTGGAGTATTACATTCATAAATAATATGAAAATATAGGATAATTTTTTTCATAAAAATAAATTTAAGTAAATATAAAACATATCACTTAGATAATTATTTGTACAATTTTACATAACAAAAATTTCGTAGTATTAAAAAAGAATTTATCAAAAAATTAAAAATAGAGTTCATTATATATGTAGGAAGATGTATACAAAATACATCCTGTATAAACGTTTTTAAAATTAAATAATTTGGTTTACAGATAATATAAAAAATATTACGATATATTGTACTTTGCGATTTTACTAGGAAACCATGATAATATAAATCAAACAGATTATTAGTGAATTTAAAAATTGTGAATTAAAAAGTGTGTTTTATGAAACATGTTTATAAGATCAGTAATATCTAGTCACAAAATAATATGCTGCATCTGACATAATTGTTAAATGAATATGTTCACGAACATTTTTTCAAAGGAAGTGACACAAGAAAACCATTGTATAAACGTATGTATTCAGCCATATGCGAATATCAAGTAGGGGGCTCAAGATAAATAAAATATTTAGGAGAGCACGTGCGCACTGTGCCGTGCCTGCGGGCGCCACTACATTCGGTTTTGATTTAACAAACGCATATTACTATTAAACTTAAACTATATCACATACATACTGATTCCTCATACGCAAATAGCAGAAAATAAAGATATTCAATTAGTTTATGTAAAGTTTTTTTCCCAGTCATTTTCGAAAACTGAAATTTTTACCTTACTTTACCAACCCCTAATATATATATATATTTAATAAAACTAAATAAAGATCCTAAAAACAAGGTTCACCTCCTATTGCTTAGACTATACATAGATATATATTTCATGTCAATGTTGTTATAAAATAGTGATAGGTGATAAGGATACATGTAGTCATTAAGTCAACCAACACTCTCCAGAGATTTGACCAATTCAGATGCTCGCGCTTCTTCTTCAATGCATCAGCTTTTGCTTGCCTTGTTCCGCTGCAGAATTCTTTTGCCATACATACTAACATATATAGTTTTATAATATAGTCTTACTATATAGAATACCAACAAATTCTAATAAGTTACAAAATGCTTTCAGAAGATCTGCAGCCGTCTAAAAATACGGAACCGAAATAGCGCGTGACAATTTTATGTATTTTGTCATTCCAGAATCTTATAAGGAGGTAATTCAAGTATAGGTCCGAATTTCGAGTATACGTGGGCAACCTCCATATTATTAATGTAATGTACCAAAAATTAAATTCTGCTTTACTTCTTCAAAGGAAAAGGTTACAAAAGTAGAGACTTGGTTGTTACCAATTCATGATTGCGGACTTACTATTTGCTTGGAGTATTGTGGAACAGGCACTGTTAGCCTGAATAAAAAGTCATGACACGCATTAAAAACAAATCAGGAAGGTACGAATTCCATATGGCTATGCGTGCGAGTAAGAAACAACGTATAACTGACAAAAATATTTTATTTATTTAGTACTATTACCTTATCATTGTAATATTATTTATCAGATACAAGAATGAAATTATCTTTTACAAATTGAACACATTTAACATAAGGGTATCCTGAACCAGCCCCCATGTTTTATACAACATAATTGAACTGTGCTCTTTTATAACCTTTAGGCAGTAGTAAATAAATTAATAAAATTAAATTTATGACAAGTATTAAAATAAATTACATTACATATAATATTTGGATATAGTAAACACGTTTTAGAGCAAACTAAATGGTCATCATATATGGTCACAAAAATACCTTCGTTAAGATGTCTGGTCCAGGTCGATGGCCAAGATGATAAGTGTTGGCGAGAATTATTTGACAGTCAAGATCTTCGAGTTGCTGCGTAGTTACTCCTTTCATTGAGCCCTGTGTTCCAACTGGCATAAAAACTGGAGTGTCAACAACCCGATGGGGCAGTGTCAACTTACACACGCGAGCTTTGCTTGTTGAACACTCAGCGAGTATTTCCAGTGTGAGTGCATGTTTCGCCATTGTCTACAATTGGTAAAATAGGTGGCAGAACTGATATAGTCATTAATGGAAACTATATTATGACATATGGAATTCATATAAATATGCTACAATAAAAACTGACACTATTTTTTTAATTAATAAGATAAATACTAAAATTGTGTAACATATACGTAAAAATATGAAGAATTGTAGAATAGCTTAAGCCAGATAACTGGAAGGTGAAGACCATAAGGAACACCAAAGCAGGATCCACCATTTGGTCAAATAATTTTCTGTGATTTTCCTAAGATTTTTTCATGGAAAATATTAAATTTTTCCAATAAAGTTTAGAATATTTGGTTACAGAAATAAGTGTAGAAAATTTCACTATCATCGTTTTTTAATAGTGCATATTTGCAAATAGAAATTCTTAAAAAATGTAGAACAATAAATACTTATAAATACAAATTGTTACTCTTAAATAGCAATAAAAAGTATAAAATCGATAACAGTATTAAGCTGCATTCGGTATAATAATTCTTTTATAGATAAAATTAAAGCAAGTTTTTGAAAAATGGAGAAGAATAAATTAATGGCCTCTTAACACTTCTTCTTTGTTGACGATATTTCTTCATTAAGACCTTCTAGCTTCAGACAAAACCACTTATGTCGCTCTTCCAACTCCAAGAGTGCTTCAGATAGTTGACACATTTTCTCTTAATTTTTTTTATTGAAAGATAAAGCAACCTTTATATTAGCCAAAACAGAGTTGCAAGTTGTGTGTATTTCTTGCAGAGGAACAGAAATCTTTGTTGACCTTACACAAAGTTTGGTCTTAATCACAAAATAAAGGATCTTACTGTCATACTTTTAACTATTAGGAACAAGAAGTCACTAGATAAAATTATGAATTTACTAGAGAAAATGAAACAGGGTTTACAAAAAACTATTTCCATGTTAGCAGATTGAATTCTATGATTTTTCAATCATTTTTTAAGTCGCTCAACTCCATGTAGATACAAAAACAAAATGGGTGGATGCCATAATTGGGATGGGCCACTCTTCACAATATTTCGATACATTCTGGTTTTTGAATTTTGACAAATTTCCAAATTACTCATAGTATGCATAATCAACACTTTTAAACATAATTCACAAAATAAGAAAACATTATATTATATTGGAAAATTATAAGCAATGAAAGAAAGCAATTTTAATTATTCAATACATGTAATCAGGGTTCATAGAGTTTCTTCTTAACAAAATATAATAAATTTTCAAAAATTAAAATATCTTATTTTAAACCTTTAACATTGTTTTGCAAGTCTTACTATGTACACAATTCTAAGTAGCCTCAAATTATCTATCATGAGTGCCAATTTGTTCAATTTTACTTCCACAAGAAAATTCTTCTTTACAACTTTCTATTGACACGTTTTCCCTTTGAACTGTTAAGTGTATTATACATATAATTCAACTATTTTCAATATTCATCTGCTGATATGTTTTATTCAAATTAATATAATAATGGAACCTGTATGATTATGAATATGCTGGAAAAAATATAAAATGTTCACATTGCACACATCCTAACCAGTTTGATATGATCCTTCAGTTATAAAGGATTGCCATGAGAGATTGATGTAGATGACCTCTTTAATAGAAAGTGTATGTTTAATGGAGGCTTTACTATTATATTTCACAACAATTTTCAACATACTTTTAATTGAAATTGAGGTTAGAGCTCAATCGGTAAGCAAATAAGAAGTCAAGTCAGTCCAATGCAAGTTTGAATTGTTCTAGACCTTATTGTTTAGACTTCTTGTTAGAAATCCATCAACAACACTTTTCCATCCACTTACTTTCTTGCAAAGATTGTAGCAGTGAGACCATTTGATAGTAATGTATCATGACATGACTTGAATTTGTTAAAAGTTGATGAATAGGCTTATATAAATGTGATAAAATCTTATAAAATTCAAGATCCATAGATGTAAACAGTTTTAATGCTTAACAATATTTTTGTCAATAGAGTACACACTTCAATTATTTAAAAAAAATACACATTTTACATTCAGGTTTTACAGGTTATATGTACATTTATGTAGTCCAAACACTGTTTTAATAATATAATAAAATTTTATTTGTAATGTATAATTTTCAGATTTAGGTAATTTGGAATAATAATAAGTAAATTATTGTTGGGGTACGCACATATTCCACAATAATTTAAGTAAAATATATCTATATTTGAAAAATATGTTGTGGAATGCACAATCTTAGCAAGTCTAATAATAGATATCACTTTGAAAAGAAATACCACAAGTTGAAGACATCAATGAATCATATATTATTAAGCAACAATTAATGCTTAACCATTTTTTCTTCTGTGGCATCTGTTTCACTCTTTTTGTTTCAAATTTTATCTGTTTACATTTTTTGATGAGTGTATTACTTCATTCCAGTAGTGAATTTACAGCAGAGAATTTATTTCATTTGAATCATTTGAAAAATGAATGCATTTTTACATCTTATATATTCTTAATTTGAGACACATATTTTTAAAATCACTGTTTTGACACATCAACCCATCACAGCCGTATAATGAGATTAGACATCAAAAAGATAGGGTAGACAAAAGTAATGGAGTCATAAAACAATGGATTTAAATGAAACAATACATAAAATTGACTGTATGTGTAAGTATAAATGTTGTGACATACTTGATTGTACTTTATTGAGAGAATTTGTATTTGTCTTTGTATGAGTGGGAACTACCAGTATGATATAATAATAATAATTATTGAGTCTGGAAAGTATTTGACTCTCAAAACATAACTGCCCATTATTCATCCTTGAATTTGTTTTATAATTCAGATAAATGCCTTTAACATTATGCCTACCTGCCCAATAAATATGTTTTACCAATAACTTCATTTAATAAAATATATTATCATAACAAAGTTTATGTTATTATTTATAGTTAATGATAATATATGGACATGCCATGTAGATGATACTTTTAAATGCACTAAATTTATTATGCATAAAATACATTACTTGCATGTATTAATTTATTTATATTATAATTAAAAATAACTAATTTTAGTTTTTACAAAACTAAAATAAGATATTTAGTTTGAACATATTTTAATATAAATAAAGATGAATGAATGAAACAGTAGTGAACAGGGTATGATAAGATAGATTATTATACTTTTTACGTTTTCAATGTAATTCCATTAAAAAAAATTGTAAATTATATGTAATGTAATTATTAAAAATAATTGTAAATAACATCCAAAATAAAAAGCATGAGTTACTTTTCATTGGTAAATATCATGACAATTTCCTAGTTTCATGTTTAGTGTATATAAATTAAATTCTTAATTATGTCAGTTATAATACTGAAATGGAATTTACACATACCAACATAGCTCCTATTTTTAGATTTAACAATTTGTTAGTTTAATTAGCTACTTATATAGTGCAGGCGCGTCGGAAGTGGGGGGGGGGGGGGGAGGGGGGGGGCAGGGGGCCCCGTC
>JAUZND010006532.1:0-10729 GCA_034780555.1 Coelogynopora nodosa
CCATCTTCTATCTCTCTCTCTATCTCTCTCACTCTCCATCTTCTATCTCTATCTCTATCTCTCTCACTCTCCATCTTCTATCTCTCTCTCTCTCTCACTCTCCATCTTCTATCTCTCTCTCTCTCACTCTCCATCTTTTATCTCTCTCTCTCTCTCTCTCTCCATCTGTTATCTCTCTCTCTCTCTCTCTCTCTCTCTCACTCTCCATCTTTTATCTCTCTCTCTCACTCTCCATCTTTTATCAGAGCTTACAAATCCGTTCAATCTGGAAAAACGGACATGCGAAAGAACGCCAAACAAAAAACGGAGTCCCTGTTTACCAACTTTGAAGATGTTCGGGTAGGTTACTATGGTCAATATCGGCTACATTTCAATTTTAATGCACTGTTATTCAAAAAAGCTAACAATTATTAATTTTCGTTCAACTTTCATTATTTTAGGAACAATAGACTTAGGCCTATTAAATGTTGAGATAAACAACCAACAGGATAGAGATTTCAAAATTGCCACCTAGTATGGTAATTTGGTTATTTCCCTTCTAGTTAGCTTTATAGCTTAACCCGCAAACAAACACTGTATTTCAAATTTTGTTAAACATCATTACATATTTCGGGAGGCGGTCAAAATTCCCCACAGTCAAAAGATTGCAATGTTAAGAGATAGGATATGTTTAAAACGGTCCAAATCCCCCACGGTCAAATTTTCCCCCCGGGTCAAAATCCACCACGATCAAATTCCCCCCGAGTCAAAATCCCCCACGGTCAAATTCCCCCCGGGTCAAAATATCGTAAAAACGGCCTCGGTCAAAATCCCTCAAGGTCACATTTCCCCCGAGTCAAGCATTAGCCAACCAATCGGAAAGCAGAAAAAATACTCCAACCATTTATACTACACGCGCTCTATGCGGACATCCTTATGAAAAATATTAAATGAAAAATAGAAAAATATAGCCCTTCTAAATTAGCATAAATCGGTACTAAGGTATAAAGTATGATGTTAAGATTAGAGGATAACAAAAAATATTGGTAAACTATTTTTTATTATAAAATGGAATATTGCAATTGACTCGTGGGGGAATTTGACCGTGGGGGAATATGACCTTGGGGGAATATGACCGAAGCTATTTATACGATCTTTTGACCGGACCCCCATATTTCCCTCTCCTGGGGGCGCACTTCCATTCACCAGCTAACAGATGAAGAGCGCGTCTACTTGAACGCGGCGGCCCTCGGCGATGTCGGCTGCATCCGCCAGTCCCTCGAGGAGTCGGACAGCACGCCCAACTTCAACCTCAACTGCGTCGACTACATGGGTCGCAACGCGATCCACCTGGCCGTCGACTCGGAGAACATCGAGAACATCGAGATCCTCATGGACAAGCTCAACTTCGAGTGCATCGAGGAGGCCCTGCTGCACGCGATCAGCAAGGGGCAGACCAAGATCGTGCGCGTGATAATCGAGCACCCCAACTACATGGCCGGCGAGGACAAGATCAAGCGGATGGACCACGACCACATGTTCTTCCGGGCGTCGGAGAAGGCCCAGTTCTCGCCGGACATCACCCCGCTCATACTGTCGGCGCACTACAACAACCACGAGATCATCCAGATGTTCCTCGCGAGGAATCACACCATCGAGAAGCCGCATCCGATCTCGTGTCAGTGCACGGACTGTCAGCTCAAGCAGGACTATGACTCACTGAAGCGGTCGCGGTCCCGCCTGAACGCCTACAGGGCTCTTGCCAGTCCGGCCTTCATGGCCCTGAACAATCCAGATCCAATCATGGCGACCTTTGAGCTGCGTCAGGAGATGATGAAGTTGGCGGAGGTGGAGAAGGAGTTCAAGGTGAGCTTTTTATAATAGATTTTGACCTACAATAATGCAAAATTGTACACACGTGATAACCACAGATGGATATATCTATATATATCTATATATCCCCAATCAACCAACTCGAGCGCAGTTGGAGTACCTGATGCTGGCGGAACAGTGCATGAATTTCGCCTGTGAGATGATGGACCTGTGCCGGGGCACCCAGGAGGTGGAGGCCGTCATCTCGGAGCGGATGGAAGAGAGTGAGACCAATGAAAGGGACCCGCTCGGCCGTCTGCGCATGGCTATCCAGTATGAGGAGAAGAAGGTGGGTGGTGAGGGTGGCTATATAGCAGTACCATGTTGTTGCGGAGATAGAGGGCTGATATAAATGCCATCTAAATGACATTACTACCGTCTAAATGACTCTACTAACATCTAAATGACTCTATTAACATCTAAATGACTTTATTATCATCTAAATGACTTTACTGCCGTCTAAATGACTTTACTGCCGTCTAAATGACTTTAATACGTCTAACTGACTTTACTACCGTCTAAATGACTTTAATACGTCTAACTGACTTTACTACTGTCTAAATGACTTTACTACCGTCTAAATGACTTTACTACTGTCTAAATAACTTTACTACTGTCTAAATGACTCTACTAACATTTAAATAACTCTACTAACATCTAAATGACTTTAATATCGTCTAAATGACTTTAATACCTTCTTAATGACTTTAATCCCGTCTAAATAACTAGATAACCCTCAGAGTTGCTCAGTGATCGGGAGAGCCATTCGAGCGATTATGCATTAGAACCAACGCTACTCAGGCAAATTATAACTGCAGCTATTACTGCAAAGGTCAATTCCTATATCTACCAATACATATTTTTATAATGAAATAATAACCTAATGTAAAAGCGTAAGTATAATATGTATTATTTAATACATTATATTTATTGTATATTCCTTAATATCTAAGTATATTAAAGAGAGTCTGTCAATATGTAAATAGTATAGTGAAAAAATATATTAGGTTATTATTTCATTATAAGAATATGTATTGGCTGATATAGAAATAGCTGCAGTTATAATTTGAATGAGTAGCGTTGGCTCTAATGCATAATCGCTCGAATGGCTCTCGCGAAAATCGGCCCTCAGAACAGAGGCTGTACCGGTTTGACTGTGGTGACAATTGGCTCTCGCGTAGTAGGGCCCAGTGGCCTTCATACGACACTCTTTATTGTATTACAAAAACTTGATTTGGCTGAAGGTTTTAGAGATGCTTGCCATGATATGAAATAGGCAATAAAATAATACAATATATAAATGTATCACTTACTTACCTGCTGTAAAATGTACAGCATTAAAGACAAATAAAAGAAGTTTCAAAATAAAAGTGAAACGTATTTTATAATATTCTATAATTTTATCGTAAACAAAAAATATTTCTCAAATGAATCAGAATTATATTTAAAATGTTTTTTCAACTTTTCCCTTTTTTAACCGCAATTTTCTATTTTATATTTGTACCATTTGTTTTACAGAGAGAGTGGATTACATATTTTATTATTGTGAACTCTAAACCTCTTTGGAATGATCCAGTGGGGGAAAGTAGCTGTGATTTCAACCCTCTCCCTTACCCCACCCCCCCCCCAACCCAGTTCGTTGCCCACGCCAACTGCCAGCAGTATCTGACGAGTATCTGGTACGGCTCGGAGACCGCCTTCCTCCAATCCTGGGGTCTGGCCAGGAAGATCAGCCTCTCCATGCTGGCAGCGCCAATAATGCCGCTCTTCTGCATGATCTACATCATACTGCCCAAGTCCAATGTGAGTCGCGACTCAGTGGTGGCCAATTTAGGGGATTGCGCCTACTTGTCGGTATAAAATTGTTATCTATATACACGGACACTTCGAACGGTCACGAAGATGTTATGTGTCCGCCTAAGTTATATACAATATATACATAATAGCTAATATAAATATGAAAATACCGTTTTAAATATTATTATTGTAAATTATACCTAATGAATAAAATACAATCTTGTTTTTATGAGGTAAATATTTTAGGCGGACATTTAGGCGGAAAAATGTTTCTAGGTTATATGTCCGCCTAAAATATGTAGCTCATAAAAACAACATAGTATTTTATTCATTATGTATAACTTACAATAATAACATGATATATTATTAATTTATATTATTAATACAAATATAATATAACAGTATTTTCGTATTTATATCAGCTATTATGTATATATATAACCTAAGTGGACACATAGCCTAAAATTTATTTTTCCGACTAGGCTATGGATTAATGGATAGGCTATAACATCTTCGAAGTTGAAACATACTATTCTAATCAAATTTGAATTCGTCCACTTCTCTTCATACCTCCTCAGTCAGTCTTAATCATCTCCACTAACCTCGAAATATGTTTTTCTTTTTGAAACTCGAGATGATGGAGGTGACAGGATTGTTAAGTCGTCCATGTTTTTTTACTTCTCCTCCCAAAAATATTGATTATTTATCTATCATATTTTGATGCAATGTAGAAATATTCATCGATAATTCGGTGAAAATATCCATTATCTATGGATATGGTTAATGTACTTAACTTTATTCACTAAATCAAAAGCTTCAAAATCGTGCAACAATTTAGTAAAAAATCGGGCACTATATTTAAAGATGGAATATCAAATTAATAATTGAATTTGAATTTGAATTTTAACATTGATTACAGTTTTTGTCATTTATACATTTATTCATATTGAAGTAAGACATCAATATGAGTTCCCTTAATTTAGATAATGTACCGGGTAATATGATATCGGAAATAGATACAGATATGTTAAATGTTGCCACAAAAGAATCAACTGAAAGATATCTACATGAATTTTCTAATACCTTCGTAGAATATTTGAATAATGAAGAGTCTATTGACACCCCTGACGAGATTTCAAAACAGATGAATGACATGGAAAAAGAGTTTACTCCAAAATCTTCTACCAAACAAACGGAGAAAGAAATTAAACGTCTTAGAAACTTTCTTCCTTCTAAAAACCGTTGTGAGGATCTGTTGAAAATTCCGTCTAAAATACTGGACAATTATTTGCGCTACTTTTACAGTATAAACCTAAAAACTATTAATGGGAAGCTGTATTCACCCGTTCCTCTAGTTTGTATTCGGGCAGCAATCCATAGGCATTTTGGAGTAACAATTCGGAAGGGAACATCATGTCAGATCAGGCGATATTTTATCATTCAAATACGATGTTAAAAGCTATGGTGGCATAATGCCAAACATCAGGTCAGTTCAAGAACAATTCTGGGCGGAAAATTTTCTCATCGAGAAGCCGGAAATGCAGAAAATTCATAGTTATGTTGACCAATCTGGTGGTGAAATTTTGCTAGAAAAGATCATATTCAATTTGATTTATTTTTTGGACTTAAAGGTCGCGAAACTCTTCCGTAATAATCAAAGGAAAGCATTATTTGTGAAACAGCATTTGATGATAAAAAATACTTGTGAGTAAATCCCCTATTCAAAAGAATATGAAGACTTGAAAGTCGTTAGAATAGTTGAAAATACAGAAAATATTGAAGAATGTCCTGTGGGACTGTGGTTATTGTACAGCGAGATGATTTAGTGGGAGTGATCACTTATTTCCGAAACCAGCTAAAATGGGCAATCTTCATGGTTCACTCCAAAAAAAAAAGGTTGAAAAATTGCTATTGTCAATTTATTGTCGTATCTATAACACAAAAAATTAATTTAAGTCGCCGTTACACAATCCATCGCATTATAGAGTAACGTCCGTTACTGTTTTACTTGAAAATGGGTACAGCAATGTAGATGTTTGCAATTTGACTGGTCACAAGAATCCGCTCAGTGTGGAACGTTACATATCGTAAAAGTGTGACTCTCAACATGCAGAAATGTCAACAGCTCTTCAACGAAGAAGTAGTAAAAGCAATGTGACTTTTGGATCCATTTTTAAAAAAGCAAAAGTCAGCACTGTAACTCAAATGGAATCAATGACTGAATTGTCTAAATCGTCATGTGACCAAATAAGACCAAAAGTTGATAATAATTTATTTCAGTGGTATCTTCAACAATTGTCAGTTTCATCTGTGCAAACAATGATAATTTTGTATTTGTTTTCTGTACCTTCTCTAAAATTGTAGTTCTTATCTATCTTATATAATATAGATTGGAAAAATAGTTATCGGTTATTAAAGAATGTTATTGATTGTTTTGATATGTTTTAAAAGCTTATTAAAAAATTGATTTAAAACATAAAATGACTAATATGGATTGTCGTATGAAATTCATACAACTGCTAAAACTAATGTTAACTGCTGTATACATATCGAAAATTTACAATATTTATGGTATAAGTATTTTTAATAACTGCTTAAACAGGGTAAACGGTTATAATTTTCGTATCCTTTTATGCAAATTCTTCCAAAATTAATACCAAGTATTATTATCATCAAATCAATTTATCAAATTATCAATAAAACTAACAAATCATACAAGAAAATTAACTAAGTAAGTGATAATCCGAATTCAGATTTTCGTGTTTAAATTAATAATAAATTACACTATATACTGTCCAATTTCATTTGTTCTGCAAATTTCATTTTGAGGAGTCCCGTTTTAAATTGTCATTGAGTAACGTACATCGACATTTGGTACGAGTATTAAGTTAGTTTCTGTATGTATTACTTTTTAAGTGAACCTGAATTAGATCAAATTAATTTATACGCTTCGCATACGCATTCGCGAATGTGGGAGAGGTAGCCCAGTCAGTTAAGGCGCTGATGATTTAGTGTGAAGGTAGCGGGTTCGAATCCCAGCAGTGTACCTTATCTCTCCCTGGCAGACAGCTGTGTCCGTCGAGTGTGCGACCTTTGATTGGTTCGTGTTGCATGAAAAAATAATCCACTTTGTGCGTATGTCACATTGAAAATATAGCATACAAAAAAATATATATATGGTTTTCTCCACAACGCGTTACCAGGCAACCATATACGAATGTCCTCATTATAGCCTCGCAATTAAAAGTAAACAGCCGCCTCAATCGCTGGATTTCTCTCCCCCCTCTCTATAGATGGCCAAGTCAATGCGTTGCCCAGCCGCGAAGTTCGCCTGTCACGGCCTGTCCCACTTCATGTTCCTCATCCTGCTGGCGGCGGCCACCTTTCGCCTGGAGGAGAACCAGGACATCATCCGATCGACGGACAAGTTCGACGAGTACCCGGAGATGTCCTACGAGGAGAAGGTCCGAAGTTTGATGAAGGAAAAACTTCGTCCGGCCAATACGATAATTACACACGTCCAGATCAGTATTGTGATCTGGTTGGCGGGTGAGAAGTATTGCGTGTATCATTGTATAATAGAGGTCAATATTGATTACAGTACTATTAGTAGTTGCGCCAATTTATTTACACATTATAGGACCTTTTAATAACAAAAAGTTAATATTTTTAATTTGATTATTTGTACATCACTTTTGTATAGCATTCATTTCCTCCATATATTCATATCGTTTGGTACATTTTAATTATATAACTGTAAATGATGTATAATTTTATAATTTGGATAGATAAACAATCTCCTTCATAAATATATAATTTTATTAAGGATAGATAAGCTAGCTCCTTTATAAATATGTTATGGTATTTAGGATAGATAAGCGATCTCTTTCTAGATATGTAATTACAAATAAGATAGATTAAAGCCACCTGAATTTATCAAGTGTATATTTTACAAACGGTGCATATCAACGAAGAGAGTAATATAAATATAAAATCGATTATTATTTTCAAGTTATTTGCTCAAAAATTATTTCGTAAAATACATTCTAATCATTCTGTTGTACAAGCAAGATTACGATAATTTAAAATTATATTTCTATTTACATAAACAATATTAGCTATATAGGTATATATTTCACACACATAAAACAACTGGCATTACGAAAATATATAAATTTGTTGTAATTACTATTTGATGTATCGATTTTGCCAAAATATGAAGAACTTTAATAGGATTATACATGATAAATGAAAGCAGATAGTTTATATATATGTGAAATATAGTTATTTCTTCAATTATATTGTTATCCTTTTGATTATCTATCTTAGATTAATCTTTATTTAGTTTGTCAAATAACTGAGGATATCAGGACATATAATATTTTTTTTATATACAATAGTGTTTACTATATTGTAATTTAAATCAAGCTTTATAGGTAGCTCTGATTTAAATTACAAATCTTGTTTTTAAAATACAAGTGTTAATCATTTCATTAACATTATTTCTAATAAAACGACAATTACTTTATGAAGTAATTCACATTTGTACTTTAATAACAAGATTAGTAATTCATTACTCACTCTAACGTCTTTTCTAATAAAATAATTATATTTTTGATTGAGTGAACGTCTACAATTCGATTACGTTTATAACCAAATATGTAATATGTGTATATATATATATTAGTGTTCATTGTTAATTATTGAAAAAATATACCCACAATTTTCTTCGGTGACCCAGGAATGCTGCTCTATGAGATTAAACAGATCTACAGTCTGGGCATGCGTAGCTACATGCTCAACGCCTACAACCTGCTCAACTCCATCATACTGATGCTCTATCTGGCCTCCTACACGATGCGCATCATTGTGGACCGCTGGGTCCGGGAGGCGGACAAGCACTACAACGGCACCATCTTCGCCCAGTCTGCCCTGGACATGCACAACTTCGACCTGTTCAATACGCATTTGTACAACATCAGCGCCTCTAGGGTTATCGAGAAGCGCTACTTCATGATTGCCTGTAAGTTTACTGCTGGAAATTAGCTGGAAATTAGCGGGAAATTAGCTGGAAATTAGAGCGAAATTAGCTCGAAATTAGCTGGAAATTAGAGCGAAATTAGCTGGAAATTAGCGGGAAATTAGCGGGGAATTAGCTGGAAATTAGCGGGAAATTAGCTGGAAATTAGCTGGAAATTAGCTTGAAATTAGCGGGAAATTATTTTGAAATTAGCTGGAATTAATTGGAATTAGCTGGAATTACTAGAAATTAGCTAAAAATTAGCGGGTAATTAACTGGAAATTAGCGGAAAATTAGCTGGAAATTAGCGGGAAATTAGCTGGAAATTAACTGGAAATTAGCTGGAAATTACAGGGAAATTAGCTGGAAATTACAGGGAAATTAGCTGGAAATTAGCTGAAATTAGCTGGAAATTACCGGGTAATTAGCGGGAAATTAGCGGGAAATTAGCGGGAAATTAGCTGGAATTAGCTGGAAATTAATTGTAAATTAACGTGGAATTAGCTAGAAATTAGCTGGAAATTACCTGGAAATTAGCGGGAAATTAGCTGGAAATTAGCCAAAATTAGCTGGAAATTAGCTAAAATTAGCGGGAAATTAGCTGGAATTAGCTGGAAATTAGCTGCAAATTGTCGCTATATGTTGGACTGTAAAATCCGCTGTTTTGTCATTTTAAAATTGGATATTGGATATTCTCCAATATATTGTTTAAAATTGTTGTAATTTACGTATTGAATATTCGTTTATTTTCGACAGAATAATTAATATTATTATCATTTTCTCATATAGGTTCTTCTTGTGAATATATTTGCATATATTAATTTTATCCTTGTATGTTATGATGTATAATATTTAATTCATTTTAAAGCTAAACCCCTTTTTTATTTTATTAAACATCTAGTGTGCCGAAAAAGAGTTCAGAAAATATTGACAATATTTTTAAAAAATCGTGTAAAAGAAGGGTCTAAATATATATATATATAATTAAATATATATATAAATATATATATATAACCTGTCTTTGCGTGTATTGACTACACCAGTGTATTGTTCACGTTTTGATATCAGCTGAGGAACAATCAATACTGATCGGTACAGTCACTTGCTGGTTAAAAAGGTGATACCATACTTCAACCGACATAAGCAACAGCTCCTTCAACAAGATGGAGCATCTTGTCATTACACAGTCCACGTAAAAAATACTGGTTGAACATTTGACGGAGAGGTGGATTGGTGGTCGTAGAGGTCCGATAGAATGGTCAGCCAGGTCGCCAAACTTGACTGCTCGTGATTACTTCTTCAGGCTTTACCTTCGTTATCATATCTATCAACCTGCAGGAATCAGTTTCCTCTTATTAGCAACTTTGGAGGCCAGAATCGAGCAGAAGATGAGAGACGTCCCACTTGAAATACTTAGAAGCATATCTCGTGATTTTCCCAAATGTGTATGGAAGCTGATGAATGCCTCCATTAAGAAAATTAGTTAATCAATAAATTATTCAATGTTTATAATATAGCCTAATATCAATATAAAGGTTTCAATGTTATTGTATGTTTAATATAAGCATAAAAATTAATTTTAATAAAATGATCTAGACGAAATAAGTAATTTATATAAATCATGATTACTAAATTGAGATTCATCCATTTCAAGTGGGCATTATATTTGCATATACCAAATACAACACTGACTGGTATAAATGTAATGATAGCCTTATATCGAAATCTAATTTAAATACTTTTCTAAACTCGCGTGAGGCCTATATGCTTTTTTACCATCATGATCAGTAGTTATTGAATAAGGGAAAGGTGACTGTAGCGCGCTATCAAACCGGTTAAACACGCCGCTGAGGGTCCTAAGTCCAGCACTTTATTAATTTTCTACGGTATCTCTTTAAGCCAGCTTCTACTTTCTGTCCGTTTTGGTTTTGTTTCCTGAATGATGGCTTTAGTTAACACATAACCACTACAGGCATGACTTATCATCCTCTCATTTCCTAGGCCTGTGTTATAAGTTCAAGTATAACTTGGTGGAATTCCTTCTTTTTCTTTCACTTTTGG
>JAUZND010006533.1:0-10728 GCA_034780555.1 Coelogynopora nodosa
TATTTAATAGGTTCAACATGAGATGAACCACAATTATGTACTTAAAGATAATAGATGCACTAAGTGCATAATTTGATATATATTTAATTATGATGAACATTCACGGTATGGTATAATAAATACCTGAGGCTGAATGCTGTGATAATAAAGTAACACCCACCTATACGTGCTACCGGAGCTAGAGCGTATAATATATATAATAAAGGTTTTTATACAATAAATGTTTGTTGCTCTTATTTTGTTTATTTATTAAAAAGGGACATTATCTACTATAAAAAAAGCGTCTACCTTTACAGAAGCACGATTTGAATATGGCGGTGCATTAAAAAAGTAAAACAATTTGTAAAACAAAATAGCTCTAATTATTTTAATTTAATTATGTTTCATAATTAATAAAGGTCAGAATATACTCCAAAAAATATTACACTGTGTATTACAGTACGTTCTTTATTTATTTCAAAATTATATAATAACAAAATAACAAAATAAAACCACAATTACAATTATTCACAATTGTTTATATGCGAAAATTGTATATTGTGAAAAACGTTTAAGAGAAAGCTAAAATCTTATATCTTCAACCTTTTTCTTAAATTAGTAGATATCCAAAAAACAGGTGGCATATTCACATATAGTAAAACTAAAATAATATTCAAATTGTAGATATGCCATACCATAACATTCCCAGACATGGTCCAGACTTGGCATACCAAAACATAACCAAATTATGGGTGCCATAAAATTCCCAGACATGGACCAGATTTGGCTATTCTGGCAAATAAAATGGCGTACAATAACCAGAGAGCCATATCAGGACCATACCTGGACCAGATTAGGCTTTTTTTATTGGGTATCCACCTCGCCACGTATCCAACCTATCCACCTAACCAACATATCCATCTTACCACATATCCAACATATTTGTTATATTTTTTAGTTAGATACAAGTATTTTAGCCACTGAGTAAAAAAATCAATGTCATAAGTTTTATAGTTCAATCAAAAACTTTACTTCTTGAAAAAAATGGGCGTACCTCCCCTTCACGTACGAAGGGTTAACTACTTAATGATCCCTTACCAGTCTTGAAAGAATTTGGTTAGATGTCGACGAAAGATTAAATAATCCAAATCTTTTGCCGAGTAAATCTTTAAAATGTAGGGCTTAGAAATAGAATGTAAAGATTTCATAATCACTTTTACTTATTCTTTGTCAATAATAACAAATATTTATCCAATTAACTTCGTGTTTAATTATATTTAATAAACAAAGTAGGCCTAATATTTCGAATTCTATCAGGATATCTAATTTTCACCAATTATATGGAGTTAAATTTTAACCAATAAGAAATATATGAATCACACTTCTATAAAACATAAACTTGTGGGACGTTTCAATCTTAGTTCATCATAAACGACATGTTTTTGAAGAAATGATATACATTTATAAATATAATTGCATTTTTATTACAATACCTTATATAATCTCTGAAACCATTCATCAAATAAAATATTGTATTGAGCCCGAACTCACCGAACCATATTGGCCTAATTGTGATAATTTATTATTCAACCCATTACTCCCGAACGCAATACCACAAAAATAAAAATTTTGACAATACGAAATATTTACAAATATTGTTTAATCATAGGCCTTCTATCGAAAATTATTCCACAAATTTAAAACATTGCAAATTAAATAAATTATTCAACAAACAATAGAGGTAGTGGGTTTTTATAATTATATACCAAACCTAGATTCACGGCATAATTTCTGCTTACAAATATCTTGTGGTTTCTGACCAATGTAAAAAGTTAGTAATTGGAATATAGTTATACTCCCACATCTCCCAATAATTCAGGAAGGTTTACTATTTACTACTATAATTTATCTACATTTATAGTCTATGAGTTAAATGTAATCAACCGAAAATGTTTAGTTAGGTGTGTGAAACTATTCCCTAATAATTTGACGAAAAGTACACGCAGCTTATCAACATTTAATAAAAAAAGAATACATAGACAACGCGTGGACTATACAAATATGTGTATACCAATATAGTATCCAGAATAGAATGTGCTACACTGTGAGGAAAATGCCACCAAAGAGGTTATTATTTACTGCGCATCTTTTGGTATAAATAGTGTTTTTATAAATATAATTAAATTGCTGCTTGGAAGTATGAAATTCAAAATTGTCCAAATATTCACAGGCATAATGCTTCTTTAAATATAGAGTGGATATTATATAATATAATTCCAATGTAGTAAAAATGGACCCATAAAAGATGGTTTATTTTTAGTGAATTCAGAATAAAGAATTATTGATTTTGACATGAGAGATAACAAAACTATAAACTCGGATTTACAGTTTTTTTTAAATCGACGGCATAAATAATAATATGTTAAAGTAAATAAACCATTTTTATCTTAATTTATAAAACAATATCATACAAATCTGATATAATTTTTTACATTTCTCTTGTTAAAATATAAGGTTCTGACGTCTAATTTTATAAATATGTGACCAAAATGTGGTCGTTTAATATTTTGTGGTGGAAATATCGCGCTGTAAGTAACAAGTGTGAATACTAGTTCGGCTAGATGATGTGGATGGAAAATTATAAACAATATTGTTGCTTCTAATTATCCATTAACAGCCTTTTTATTTACACTTAAAATTTTTGTAAAATAGATTTTTTTGGAGGCTTTCCCTTTTTCATTTCACGCTCCCCTAACGCAAAAAACTTCAATCTGCCCCTGAACGCACTCGAGTCTATTGTCTGAACTGAAAAATCACCCGCAAACAACGGAAGCGTTTCGCCATATAGATGTACATAACATTTATACAATTATAATCTCATGTTGAGGTAGGCCTAATATAGTAAAATTGATGTATGGAGTTTGTGCTACAACAGTATGTTCCCGTTATAAGGCCCCTTGGATATGAGACACAATCGGATATTATGTACACTAGCTCACCTCAGTTGGATATTAAGTTTGTAACTAAATAAAAGAACACTGACACACAAGCCAAATAAAACCAAATTCAATGAAGAAATAATATATTTATAGTAAAATAACCCGGAGCGCTTTCGCCTAAAAGGCTTTATCAACGGGAATTTAAAAAATATGCAATAAATAGATTTTAACAATAAAAATGTTCTAAATAATGGCAATCAAATATTCAAATATCAAATACATAATTATAACAATTAATATTACCAAGAAACAATAAAATTCATCTTTTAAAAAGATAAAACCCCAAACACGGAATATAGGAATGCTAAAACTGGGAAAGGGCGCAAAGATTTGAAAGACAGAAGCGAATTTAGTACTGAAAGGATAAAAAGGAATACCTGAAGGTTAAATACAGCGATTTAGTAATAGAAAGGATTTGAAAGTAAAGAAGAATTTGTATTAATTAGTTTTGAAGCAGGGACAAAAAATAGTGAATTATATCGAGAGAAGTTTTGTTATGAAAAGAAACGGGGAAGAAATATTTATAACTGAAAGTTTTAGATAGAGAAAAGGACGGCAATATTTATTTTTGTGTGATAAGGCAGCTAGGAGAAACTACTATATCTTGCATTTTATATAGCTAAATTGCTTTATAGGCATAATTTCCGAGTATTGATTTACCGAAATTTTAAATATTACCTATTATTTCCAGGCATAATTTGACAATTTTATGCCTGGAAATGTATTCATAATATATGTATATATTTATATCGATTTTGTTAAAGGCCTAAAAAGTAATTCAGCTATTCATATGGGCAGACGCAATTTATCGATTTACAATAAAAATCATACATTTGAATTTCTAGGCAAGATTTGCCTTGCGCTACGCGCTGGCAAATCTTGCCTGAAATTCAAATGTATGATTCCTATATTATACCTGGCAGTACAGAACGCGTACATTTCAGTATAATTGGCAGAAAAATTGCTAATGCGCCGGGCCGGGAGTATACACACTTCCATACATAGTTATTGTAGCTGTGTCTGCCCATGCACCATGTTTCGTATAGGCCTATTATATCAATTATCATACAAACAAGGAATTATGGTTTTTATTTTTAACTCGTATTACACTACTTTACGAGATATCGGTTTGAAACAAAATTATCCACTATGCTTGAAAAATAAATACTCTATTTCCATCGATATAAGGCACATTTTTTCAAGACTTTTATCTTGTGTAATCTATAATTAAATAAACTATTAGAGATCTTGGTAGTTCTCGGTTTAACGATGTCATAATAAATATATTACTCACTACACTGGACGTACAATACACAGAAAAAATTTGTTTTCAGATCAGTTTCGAACAATAACACAGTTACATAAATTGCATTTATATAAAAATCGATATAAACAACACTACTCTTCCAGCCTGATACTTCATCCGACATAAACGCAAAACTTGGTTAAAACATGCAGGAGTCCCTTAAATATGGACCAGTGAACCAAATATAGTTTCCTCTTGAAAACTTACCATTTTAAACTAGTTGTATTATTATATGTTTTCATATTCATCTAAATGCAACATTTCAAAGAAGTCTAAATACTATAGGCTTATTAAATTTAGTCAGCGAAATTTTTTACCTTGAAGTCTGTATATGTATAAAAAAACTCAATAAAATTCAATTTCACATTAAAATTATTAAAACATGTAATATGGCTGGATGCTGAGAACACTATAATGCAGGATTCCCATTTACATGACAAGGAACATTGTAATCTTCACTGTCATTGATTAATTATAGTCGACAGAATAACACAAGAGGATATCTGCGACCAGTTAAACATGTTCTGCGGCAATTGCATCGGCAAAGATAATCGGGGTTTACAAAATGGTGAATTTGTTCCTATCTGTTTTCACCAAAACGTCACATCTTTATTAAAAGTGTGCCCCCCCCTCCTCCTCCCCTCCTACATTCTTTGGTGCTGTCAGTCTAAGCAGAGCATCGTGGTCACATTGGTGACGATGGGAAGGTGTGATCAACACTGCATGTGGCCACCATCTCCAACTCGGCCACGTTGTCAAGGGAGATGGCTGTTGTTAGGGAGGCTAGACTCAACTTGTTGACAACAGCCGCGCAGTAGGCGTGACTAACCAAGTTAGTGGAGGTGCGGAAGCGATCTCTTGTGAAGGTGGGTGGGAGGGGGGGGGGGGGTGGTGCTATTAGCGTAGTAGTTTGAAAAATAGATATAATTGAAAGTTGTTTCATATTTGAGTTTTAAATGTTTTGCGAAGTGATTTAATATATTTACGAAAATGATGTAATTTTGTTTTGCTAAAGAATAATATAACTTTCAATAATTATTTATCTTGAATAAATATATATCTGCATGTTTTGATAGATAACTTAGTTATTATTGAAATATTTCTAGATAAATTAGATATTTTTCAAATATTCTGAAATATTTCATAGAATGATTAAAAGTTATCTTCAAAATATCAATGAAATATAAATCTAGAAGAGAGTCAACTATATTACAGCATGAACTAAATGCGGCATAGATTAATCAACAAGAAATGTAATCCTCATTGATAATCCCAAATATAATAGCAGCAATAACAAGTTTGAAGTTTGCTCGTTATGTGGAATTTCTTGTTGTGCCCTTTGTCTCAATAGTAGGTACACACGCTGGTAGTGAGGTCACATCACAGATTGATATTACATTCGCAATGCTACAAGAGTTTCTTCAGCCAGTGAATATTGATTGAAATATTGATATATTGACATATTGATTGAAAACCCTTTGTTCTGATGCTGCATTACCATGGCTTATTGTGGGGAAACATTTGGGTACTTCAGTTTACCTATTTCATTTTTCATGTTTGAAACATAATTCCAGTGAATATATATATTTTATTTGTAGAGTTAGTGATTTGAGTGGCAGAAAAATTCAAGCCTAAACATTTGGTGAACTAGTTTCCAATATGATTCTTGATGACGTCCTCTAAAAGTGTCATCAGTTGCCTATTCAGAACTATTGATGGAAGATCTTCATCACACTTGTTGTTGCTTCCATTCTCTTCGAATTTGATCACACAACCCTTCTGCAGAGTCAAAAGACTCACTAAAAACAATTGGGAAAACTTCTTTTAGAGGTTCCATTATGTTTAATGACAGTCGAGATAAATGTTGGTTAGTGTGTTAGAATCAAGGAATTTATCAGGATGAATTATCTGTAAATCATTCAAAATCTATAAAATAAATAATGTGCAAAATAAATTTAAAAAATTATAAAGATTTTCATTAAAATTTATGATTACAGATTTTATTATATTTTACTAATTTTATGAAACTAAGAGGCCTGTTAAATAGTATTTTAGAAATTACTCTACAATTTCGTTTGTATGTTTACAGTAATAATTGTATACGTAGATGTTAATATGTTTTCAACATGTGAATTTTTTAAGAAACAAAACTATAACATATAAAATTTATCGCTAAAAACCTTTAAATACAGATGGGCAAAATTGCATTACTTCTTTATTTAATAGAAGATATATATTAAAGAAAATTTTAAATTACTGCGTAACATTAAAAACCCTACAGAAGCATCTTTTCTTCATTCTCATTAATATAGATTCAATATAGAAACCGATACGACCAAACCAGCAATATGTTTTTAAATGCTGATTGACTACAAAGTGTTAGTACGAAAATTTAAAAGAGGTGGTCGTTTTGATTCCACAATCGTGACACTCATTCCATACTACTCACATCGTGTCACTCATTCCATACTACTCACATCGTGTCACTCATTCCATACTACTCACATCGTGTCACTCATTCCATACTACTTACATCGTGTCACTCATTCCATACTACTCACATCGTGTCACTCATTTCATACTACTCACATCGTGTCACTCGACCCATTCTACTCACATCGTGTCAAATTAATGCTATACCAAATAGGAAACTCACAAGAGGAACTCGGTAGATAAGAGGAGAGAGACAGGCTCGGTGGGCACATTGAAGGAGGAGAGGAGGATCACGATGGCGATGATACTGGCGCTGGGGATGGGTGGTAGCGCGATCACGTGTACTGCGCTGAGCAGACTGCGGTAGGGGGGTGTATTTTAGGAGAGGAGGGGTGGTCAGGAGAGGAGTGGATGGTTAGGAAAGGAAGGGGGGTGTTTTGTTAACTAGTCATATACATTTTATATTGTTATACGAAATTTTTACATTGTCGAATAAACGGTGCAATACAATAAAAACAAATTTAATAATAATTTTAATAAATCGGTTCATCAAATACTTATTTATTTATAGTTACTTATAATATTCATGGAGTAAAGTCGACTGTAGTTATTTTCACTCATCATTATCGCCTCTGTTATCTTATCGATACTGCAATTCGTTCAATATTCTACCTTTTTGAAACCAACCACAATTTCCTTTTTGAGGAAATTAGTTTAGAAAAGTACGCTATATTAATGTGCACTCTTACCCATTAGTATATTGTATGTTATGTTTAAATAATAAATTTGAACTTCTCTCTTTCATTGTCAACAACCTGCTAATTATATAAAATCCATGTTATAATAAAAATCAATGTTCTAAACATAAAATACATTATGTATTATATTACGTTACGTATTATTTCGCTAACAAAAATTTGAAGCATGTACTGAAGGAGTAGTAAATAAAAAGGGAATTAGGAAAAAGCATACGCATACATTATTTTGAATGCACTAAAATATTTATAAAAACAAAAAGTACCATTATTTAAAATGTTTAATAATTTTGACATTATTTTTTTAAATTCAAATATTCGTAGAAAGAGAGAGAGAAGAGAGACAGAGAGAAAGAGAGAGACAGGGAGAGTGAGAGAGAAAGAGAGGGAGAGAGAGAGAGAGAGAGAGAGAGAGAGAGAGACAGAGAGAGAGAAGAGAGATAGACTCACGCAATCGCGAAGGCGGAGCCCATCGAGAGTTCCACTCCAGTCAGCTCAGCGATGAACAGAGTGCCGCAGCAGATAAAGGCCACTGAGCCGGTGTCGTTGATGTTGATCGCGATGGGGATTACCGAACGGGACACACGGGGGTCGATCTTGTGGACGTCGCAGGCGTCAAAGAGGTGCGCCACTGCTACCAGGCTGTATAGGCGGGGGGGACAGTGCAGTGTTGGACAGAGTGCAGTGTTGGACCCAGTGCAGTGTTGGACCCAGTGCACTGTTGGACCCAGTGCAGTGTTGGACAGAGTGCAGTGTTGGACACAGTGCAGTGTTGGACAGAGTGCAGTGTTGGACACAGTGCAGTGTTGGACACAATGCAGTGTTGGACATAGTGCAGTGTTGGACACAGTGCAGTGTTGGACACAGTGCAGTGTTGGACACAGTGCAGTGTTGGACACAGTGCAGTGTTGGACACAATGCAGTGTTGGACACAGTGCAGTGTTTGACACAATGCAGTGTGGAGGACAGTGCTGTATGGGGGACAGTGCAGTGTTGGGGACAGTTCGGTGTGGGGACAGTGCAGTGTGGGGGACAGTTCGGTGTGGGGACAGTGCTGTATGGGGGACAGTGCAGTTTTGGGGAGAGTTCGGTGTGGGGACAGTGCAGTTTGGAGGACATTGCAGTGTTGGGGACAGTTCGGTGTGGGGACAGTGCAGTGTTGGGGACAGTTCGGTGTGGGGGACAGTGCAGTGTTGGGGAGAGTTCGGTTTGGGGGGGGGGAAGTGCAGTGTGGGCTGATTTATTATTAATAATTTATCATAGTGAGAAAAGAAAGGAGGCCATAGAGATCTGATTTCTGCGAAAGAATTTGACTATTGTAATAATTTAATATTATTAATACTGTAGTGTTATTAAACAAGTTGTTACTGTCGTAATTAACTCACGAGGACATTCCCCCGAAGGCCGCCATCCAACACTTGCCCAGCTTGACGTAGAAGAGGAAGGGGTTGCGCCTCACCATCACCAGATAGACGAGTTGTAGCATGACAAGCTGTATGAAGAAGACGATGATTGTGACGGTGGCCACAAAGAGGCCGAGACTCACGAAGGCGGACTCCAGGTTGTTGACGGAGAGAAGGGAAGAGATCATGAGGCTGGCCACCCCCACTGGCAGGGTCCTGGTGGAAGGGAGGGAACTACCAATAGTATGTAACTCTTCATAAACAAAAAACTTATCGGAGAAAAAGATAGAGACAGATTAAAACTAGAGTGAGTAAGAGATTGAAATCAAAAGAAAGATAAGAGAGAGAGAGATTCAAAAAATCGCTTTCGCGATAAGGATACTTGCACTGGTCACAGTAAGTCAATTCCCAAGTGTGAGGTTTGTTCAGAATTATCTGTCTCTCTGTTTCTTTCTCACATTTAATCTCTCTCTTTCAGTAATACTGAATTGCTCTGGGTAGTTGTGAGACATGCTTATGCACAACATTCCACGCTTATGCACAACATTCCATGCTTATGCACAACATTCCATGCTTATGCACAACATTATACGCTTATGCACAACATTCCATGCTTATGCACAACATTATACGCTTATGCTAAACATTACACGCTTACGAACAACATTCCATGCATATGCAAAACATTCCATGCTTATGCACAACATTCCATGCTTATGCACAACATTCCATGCTTATGCACAACATAACACGCATACAAACAACATTCCATGCTTACGCACAACATTCCATGCTTATGCACAACATTACGTGCTTATGCACAACATTCCATGCTTATGCACAACATTACACGCTTACGCACAAAATTCCATGCTTATGCACAACATTACATGCTTACGCACAACATTCCATGCTTATGCACAACATTACACGCTTATGCTAAACATTAAACGCTTATGCTAAACATTACATGCTTATGCACAACATTCCATGCTTATGCACAACATTACACGCTTATGCTAAACATTAAACGCTTATGCTAAACATTTTCTGAATGCTATGTATAATGAATAAGAATAGAATAACAATATTGGCGCCAGATTAAAAAAAAAGTTGGTTGATATCATGTAAAATATACAATTTTTCATAATAAATCGGTTCATAGAAATTGCACAACTAAAACTAATAATTTATATAGTGAATGAAAGAAAAAAAGAAAATTCTGTTTTAATGTAACCAACGACAGATATCTCGTAACCAACGACAGATATCTCGTAACCAACGACAGATATCTCGTAACCAACGACAGATATCTCGTAACCAACGACAATTATCACGTAACCAACGACAGTTATCACGTAACCAACGACAGTTATCACGTAACCAACGACAGTTATCACGTAACCAACGATAGTTATCTCGTAACCAACGACAGTTATCTCGTAACCAACGACAATTATCACGTAATCAACGACAATTATCACGTAACCAACGACATTTATCACGTAACCAATGATAGTTATCACGTAACCAACGGCAATTATCACGTAACCAACGACAGTTATTACGTAACCAATGATAGTTATCTCGTAACCAACGACAGTTATCACGTAACCAACGATAGTTATCACGTAACCAACAACAGTTATCAAGTAACCAACGACAGTTATCACGTAACCAATGACAGTTATCACGGAACCAACGATAGTTATCACGTAACCAACAACAGTTATCATGTAACCAACGACAGTTATCACGTAACCAACGACATTTATCACGTAACCAACGACAGTTATCACGTAACCAACGACAGTTATCTCGTAACCAACGACAGTTATCACGTAACCAACGAC
>JAUZND010006534.1:0-10728 GCA_034780555.1 Coelogynopora nodosa
GTATAACTTGGTGGAATTCCTTCATTTTCTTTCACTTTTGGTATTGGTCTTCTTTTGGCTGGTTTTCTTGAGTTTTTCTAGGAAGTTGTACTCTTTGTTATTTCCAGTTTTATTAATTCCTCTCCTTTGCCTTCTGTGTATCTTTTTTGTCGGTTTTCTTTGTTTATAGTTACCTTTTCTTTTGATTTATATTTTATTATTTCTGGTTTATTTCTTTTCTTTTTATCTGGTGAGCTGATTTTGCCTGATGGTTCCAATCAATTCAAAATGGTATCATATTTGGATTCTCTTCACTTCTTTTTATCTACTTTTTTGTTAAATATTCTATCTTTGTCCCTCTCTCTATCTTTCTCTTTCTCTTTCTCCCTGTCTCTTTCTCTTTCTTGGCCTTGAGTTGTATTTTTAGAGAGGTTCCATGTCTCCCCACCACTCTTCCTGTCTTTTCTATTTCGAATATGAAATATAAATCGCTCATTTTATTATGTTTATTGTTTTATTATTTAAATAGGTTATATTTATTATTGACCGATTAGATGATTTAATAAATTCACATTTCGAAGGCCAGAACTAATGATCATATCGTAGAAACCCTTAATATACGTGAGAGGAATTTCTTAAACACACTCTTCCTTCTCTCATTCCTTCTCTCTTCTCTCACAATCCTCCGCATTTATCATGATTTACGTAATATAATTTTTACAGAGCAGTGTTCACATACATGTTTTAATCTAATTTGCATTAAGCAATTAAAGATCACAGCAATGTTATCTGTTAACATTAACTAATAGTCATTATTTATGTTTTAATTATTTAATTTATATAGAAATTAAAAGTTATTATAACTATAAATAATACTGACTTTCTAGTATACCAAACACGACACCATCTATTCTATCGCAATTTTGATTGCTTTTACTTCTTTTTGCGAAAACGAAGTCGTTAATTTAAATTAAGTTTGCTCTCTTGAGAACCCTTGCATACCCATGACCCCTTAAATTGTGTTACATTATGAAATCAAATAAATGATTGTTAATTTTTCTTATTCTACTATACTGACATAAATATTTTCTAAGTAAACTTTTAAATGTCGAAAATGTCTATTTTGCTTCAAGTTGGTTGTTAACTCCAGTGCTGAGAAAGATAAAGAAGCTTCACTTTCTGTTATATCCAAAGATATAGACTCTAAATTGAAAGAACGAGTCGATTGATTGATAGTCATTCGTTACTCTTCTGATTACTCATTACACTTAGCGATAATTCTCAGTAATATAAAATTATAATGCATTACTACATTTTGATACCAATTTTGATTATTATTATGTTAGCTATTATCTATTTCATCAGCGAAAAAAGGATACCTTGAATAATGTAAAGTCAGACAGACCCCTTGAATTTCGATCCGTATGGGGCGTATGAACCCTGCTATGAGGGCTGTTCCTTTGCACCAACAATATTGAGTTAATATTATTGCGACAATTTTTACCTTTCCTTCTCTCTCCCTTTCTTTTTCTAAATTATATATACAGTGGGAAATGTTTTACATATATGTGTTTTACACATATAGGTTTTCGCGACCGAGAAATACCTGCTTAAAAACCTGAGAAATACTTAAGCCACCTGGGAAAACTGAGAAAAACCGGGAATTTATCTTAATGTTTCTGTTGTGTGTATTTTTAAAAATATCTGCTGGAACTTGCCAAGTGTTTTGTTACCTTATAATAAATGTTAGTTTTGTCATTTTCAACTAACATCGCTTTTTTGCTGCTTAATCGTGTATTATACTATTATTTACTTCTTTTACGCTAGCCTAAGCAAAGCCATTATGACTGCAGAGAATTAAGCAACTCTGGCTTGCTGAGCTCTCATTAAGTAGTTTTTTTACTAGTTTTGTTAGAGAAAAACCGGGAAAATGACAATTATTAGCCTGGAAAAACCTGGAATTCGATTGTGATAATAGCGCGGCCACCCTGTATAGTTATAGCAATGAATTGGCGCAAGCAAGATAATATCAACAGACAGGTTGTAATGTTTCACGTCGCCCCTCCCTCCCTCACCCCCCCCCCACCGCCGCCGCCGCCGCCGTGCAGGTCTGATGACCGAGGACGAGTTGAAGGCGATGCGTGCGATCGACATGACCTACAACAAGTACTACGTGCCGCTGGTGTGGGCCGTAAGTGTGGTCTCGAGGGCGCGACGAGAGGGCCTCATCCGCCAGGACCGCCATCTCGACATCCTGGTCGAGGAGCTCTCCAACTTCCGCGGTTCGTTGGGCTTCCTCTTCTGCTTCGATTGGATCAACCCGCCACTGGTGTATACACAGGTATGTGGTTGCTGGGTCGGTGCATTGTAAGAGAAATTGGCTCATGAGAGAAAAATCAATAACGCATGATATTGGGATTGTTTTACGTTTGATGATTATTATCACTCAGATAATATTCTAAATCATAATTCTTCAAAATTGGTTAAAAGTAGTTTATGTTATATATGCCTAACTTAATATTAAACTAACAACATAACGCAACGCTAAAATATATTAAAAGAAATAATTAGTATTTCCATCATTTAATATTGCTTTAGTACCATTTTTTTAAATTTAATAGTTTTTTTTAATAATTAATGTTTTTTTTAATAATATTTTTCATTTTGTTCTGATATTGCGATACGACTAATAAAATTAATTTGGGCCACAAAAAGAGGGCATCATGAGAAACAGGTTTCTATTTTGTGGCCTGTTATAACACCGCTTTTAACAAAATCCTTAATCTGCCACTACTCCAATTTAATCTCTACATTTGCACTGTTGTTCCGTGCTTCTTGAAAATATAGAAAAGTTATGGAATTACATTTTTGTTTTAATTCAAGTAATGAATTATATGTTTTTTAAAGAAATTTTAAATATTGATTTCATTAAAATAATACTCGTCTCTGTCACGTTCTCTCTCACCCTTTCTGATTGAATTGTGTTTTAATAATTCTTCAGTTAAAATATTATATGATCGTTTTTCTTCGAGATTTATGTGAAAATTCGTAACATTATGCGTAGCTGTTTTTCCTAAGGCGACGCTAAATGCTACTTTTTTATATTGATTATCTTATTATATTTTGTCGTGTTTTTTATTCAGTTGGTTTTGCGTGAAATCTTTTTTATTCAAGCATAATATCATTAGCCTGATATTTGATGTACAGTATATTGTATTATTTACTAACTCATCCACCTACTTTTTTTAATTGGCTAATATTGATTTAGAATAATCAATTAGTGTATATAGTTTTTTAAACTATAACTAACTTTGTGCCCTGGAAACATAGCAAGCTACTAAATTATATTTTATTATTATTGATTTATATTATTATTATATACCATTCAAATACTACTTAACTTTATTTCTATAAAAATCAATAGTTGTTTATATAATATATTGCTTGACTGTTTGTTTCTATATAATACCAAATATAAAGTAAACAGGATATCAACCACGTAGTATTAAAAATAATCAATGATAATAAAAATTCACTATTGCATATATGACACTATGGACGATGTATGTACACATTCCAAACATTCCAAAGTTTTAGTTATTAATTTTACGTGGGGGAAGTGTGGGAAACTGTAGACTTTCCGCTTCATTATGTAGCTCAACGCCCATCCACCTTGACTCACAACTTCTTTATTTGAGTTCTGTTATCCAAAGTCTATACTCTATCAAAATTTGTAATCTAATTATCTCCATCAGGCTCAAAATAAAAGTCTTACTAATGATAGCTGTATATGAAATATTAATTGCTCGTATCTCTACATTTTATAATCAGCTATAGTGATTATTGTTATAGTTTGCGGCACTACGGAAAATCCTCCCTCCACATCATCGACACATATTAAAAAAATAGTTTTTTGTCTGACTGTGTTTCATTTCACTCAATTTATTCGGCTCTCTCAATCCTTTACTCATAGGCCTACTTTGGCACAGGTAGTCTGCTTTTGAGAAGTTGTCTGGTTTTTCAATGGATTGGGTTAATGCGATAATCACAATACGCGAATAAGGACCAATTCCGTATAAGACAGATTAAATTAAATGCTACTGTTTGTTATGCTACTTGCTACTCTAACGTCAAATTCCGACCTTTGTAGGCAATAATTTCGTTACATTTTAACATAGAAAATAGTTTAAGTTGATTTATCATATTATTATAACCGTCGCTCAATGTATTTCTTCACTTTTTGGGTTTGTAACCTTTTGAGTAAAAATCATTGAACCATGCTCTTAGAATAATAATAATTTTTATTCCATGGTGAAGATGCCCTTGATAATTACTTATTTGTACTTTTTTAAATAAAATGGCGCCCCTTATGTTGTATCCAATATTATAGCCAACGCCAGATGAGGCCGTGAATATATATCTGTTCTCGAGGTAAGTATATCTTAGAGTATGTTATGCAGTTTTGCCTGTGAACATTTTATCATGGTTTAACCTTTAATGCAAAGTTTTTAGTCATTTATATAATATATAAAGGTGGTTATTACATTTAAAATGATTATCGAGTTGTTATATTAAAATCTATATTTTAATATGTTTAATATTATGCGAATTGTGTAATTTAGTTTTATGGTAATATTGTATTGGTGTTCCCCCTATTTTTTCAACAGTGCTATTATGTTGTTTAAATTAGTTGGTCTATGATTGTCTTACTGAAATAATATTTTTATATTTGAATAACATCTTATAACTTTCGGTTCAATTATATGCACCTATTGGAATTTTTCTATCTGTGTCTCTGACTTCTCTCTCTCTCACCCCTCTCTTTCTCTCATCTCTCTCTCACCACCCTCTCTCCCTCTCACACACACTCTCTCTCTCTCTCTCTCTCTCTCTCCATCTCCGCCCTATGTGCTTATTGTGGTTTTGTCAAATGTTCTAATTTTTTTACTGACACCTCTGGTGTAAATCATCGTATTTGTAAAAATCTTAATTGTGATACTGTTGGTGCCATTTATATAATTTCTTGTGATTTGTGTAAGAAATCTTCACATGTTGGGAAGACTGTTTCTTTTCTCCGCAAGCGTATTTCTAGTCATATTGGCGACATTAAAAATAAACAAGATACCGTTATTGCGAAACATTTTAATTCCCTGTTACATTCGCTAGATCATTTTTTATGTGTATTGATTCAACGTCGAAATCGACTAAAGACCGACGTAGATTAGAACTCAAGTATATTTATAAATGTAGAACTTTACAGCCTAATGGGCTTAATATTATTGAATGTAATTATCCTATTTACTTCACTTTACTGCCATACAGTCAGACAACAAGTGCATTATTATGAAATTATAAAGAAAGTCTTTGTTAGAATGATATTGATCTCGTAAGCTCCTTTAATCGGAGCCGTAATCTAAAAGATTTATTATGTATTAAATGAATTTCGTATTTTATTAATATAATTTAGCCCTGATGAGGTATAACGCAAAAGTCGGCTCGGATTCTTTCTATTTTTGTTGTTTTTCTTTGTGTTGATAAGGGTCACCGTGTGCGTGCCTGAGTCAGTGAAGCTAGAGGACACCTTCCTCTCTCTATCTCCCTCTCTCACTCACTCTCGCACTCTCTATCTCTCTTTCTCTCTCTCTATCTCTTTTGCCAGGCAAGCACTATCAGGAGATCACAGAGAAGGAGTTCATTCACAACATGCGCAACATGATCAACGGCAACTTCCGTCACGAGATCGATCAGTTTGGCTGGACCTTCTTTAAGGCGGTTGAGGTGGACGGGAACGGGGCCATCACATTGCAGGAGTACCGCAACCTTCAGGACGCCTGGAATGTTGGCCGCGAGGAGGCGGAGGCTTTGTTCAAGGTATATTGTACACTATTGCGGTCTGTTTTCTGCTCAGAGTCGCCAGACTGGTTTTGCTCAGTGGTTAAAGGTGCCAACTATTGATGTGGCAGGTTTAATCCCGGTTTGGACATCACCTTTGTCCTAGTCTTGAGCTGCTGACAAGACGATCTTTAAGGTCTATTTATAAATTATATTGAAAAATATTTAATTTTTAAGGGGTATTTAAATCTAATTAAAATTTTATTGTGGTTCATTTTATGTGTATTTATTATCTATATTATCTAAAATGTAATTAAGACGTATTATATTTAAATATTTATAAATTCTATAAGACGCCACTAATTTGCCAACTGAATTTAAACACAAGTATGGTTTAATTATTTGAAAGTATTTAAAAATTATTACATAGACACATATATATATATACAAAGTGCTTAATTAACCGCTGTTTATTTAATTTAGCAATTTTTAGCTTATAGATATTTAATATAATTTAATAAAGCATAATCCATTGCAATCGAATGCAATAATTAAGGCTTATTAGTATTGTAAATAGTGTAATTAAGATATACATACATTTTAAGCTCTTTATATCAGATTTTAAATATTGATTCAGGTTAATTTAAAAAGGTATTTTTACGACATATTTAGGCATTTCAAAAATATATAATTTTGCGTATTAATTTCTGGTTTCGTGTATTATATATTTTATTATCACATTTTTTATATTCAGAATGATAACATTGTTGAAAACTTTTAGACTCTAACTAAATGTAATTAATTATTAAAAAAATACACAATTCAAAGTTTTTGTCATATTTTTAGCCTAACACTCACTATATACTGATGAATATTTATATATTGATATTTTAAATATAATGTACACCCGTAAGTTAAACATTAAAGTTTGTATTCAAATAAGAGTTACAAGTAAAGAATACAAAGTTGACTAATCGTTTTATGCTTTGAAGCGAGTAACATGTATATATATGCATGTCTAAGTTGCATGCTGAACAAGGCATGCAAGCTGTGTTCCTTAGAAATTGTTTTTCAAGATATTTTAATTATTTGAAAATATGCATTTAGTACAAAATTTTAATACTTTATTAAACTTGCAAAAAGTTTTACTGCTTATTGAGATTTTGACTGTTATTTTTATTTGAGTTTTGTAGGTTTTATTATGATTTACTGACTTTAATACTAACTTTTATATATACCTATCAATAAATTAAATAAAATCAAAATATAATATAATATAATATAATATAATATAAAATAAACATATTAATTAAATTAAAATCAAGAGCGCGAGCAATTACTAATACCAGATCAATAAATTGATTCAGAAATTTTTCATACTTGACTCCTTCGATAATATTAATTCGCTTTGTCAAATGTTTTGGTTCCAATTGAAACCAATAAAGCTGGTGCAAATCAATAAAATCAAATTGAACTTATCAATCATTTTTATCATTATTATACAAATGAAATAAATATTATATCATTTATAGTAAGAATAGAGGCTCCTTTAAAATGTATCATGAATTTATTTTTAAATTATCATAAAATTAACATAATCGATAGTAGTAATAAAAATGTCAAAATAACAAATGCATTAAGCGAGATAAGGTAATCATATTTTAATGTGACAAAAGCTACTTTGTTTAAAACTATCCTCTACTTTTCTTGGTTATTATCGCTGAAATTTAATGTCACAGTGATTGTATAAAACACTAACTACCGCTATAACTTGCATAGATAAGAATATGATACGTCAGTTCTTGTAGAAAAGTTATTGGTAAAAAAATATTAAATTGAATTGAAATTAGTTTATATTTATTACTTATTCGATTTCGACTAATACATTATTATTTTGTGGAAAAAGATTACGGCATGTCTATTGTTAAAGGAAATAAAGTCATTATCGATCGTGTAATTGACACAATGTATTTGTTAGTTACAGACATGAAAAACATATATATGGACTATCTATGCTAACTATTGTTATAATATTATATATATATCTGTTATTATAATATATATTTATAATTATATATTTTTTAACATATATTTATAGTTTGAAAAAATATCTTTAGTTTCGATACAATATTTTTAAATTCAAATAATTCGAATAATAATTAAAAACTATTCAAAATAATATAAATACACATCTAAAGAAATAGTCGGAAAAGCACGACTATTACATAACTATTATTTTAACATGCGAATTCTTACTTATAATTGTTTATTTTTATTTATTTCCTATTCATTTATTTATTTACTTATTTGCGCAATATGATATGTTGGTAGTATATAATTCGTTTTTAAACAGTCTCTGTGTATTTGTCGTACAATAACTTCATGCAGCCTCCAGATTATGTGATCCTCTCTTGTGCATACATTGTGATTGTTCAATTGTTGTGATATAAAATCTATCAATATATAGGCTTTACATTAATTTAGAATACATTTTAACCACATTTAACCACATTTAACCACAATTTAGCCACATTTATAAATTTGCGCTGAAGATCGCTTGAAGAAGCTGACTTTCAGCAAAAATTCGGAAAGAATAAATCTAGAGTTTTCGACCCTTTTCTTTTGATATATTTTTGACATCAACTGCTTATGACCTTGGATAAGACATTAGACAGTTACCTCTCAATAGTGATTATATAATTATCGACTTTGGAATCCATTTAGAATTCGGGATTTCTTTTTAAATCCATTGTTACACAATTATTCTCTTATTCTATAAACCTGTTTTCGCGCTTGGGGTACGAGATTTTTTAACAAATTACTTGTATATCTGAAACTGTCTCCACTTCAAAATAATATAGGCCTATAAGAGAACATATGGGCTACTTCAGGTAGCTAAGAATATTTCAGAATAGAGTATTTAGAGAAGATACACCTGATGAACTATAAAAGCTAATAATTAAAAATTTTGCAGATAAGGAAATTATAAAATATATTACAATCTACATCACAGCCCCCACAAACTACTAATTATAGTACATCTGAGAAGACTTAACGCGAAACAGTTTCTGTATATATATATATAAATACTTAAGCGTTATCCAAATAAATTGTAATAACGAAAACCATGGTTAATTAAATATGGACGTTAAAGATGCTTTACTGAAGGCGAGGAACTGGATTCAATAGTATAAACTTTTTGAAATGATCCTTATTATTATTATTTATCCCAGTTATGGCTACGGTTAGTAATTTATTCTTATTATTTTTATTTGTTTATTTATTTATTCATTATTATTATTTATTTATTTATTGTGTGAAATAACACTAATCTGGTATGACAATTATTATATTATTTATTTATACTATATAAAGGGTGATCATAAATTCACGCAACTCAAGAAAAAAAAGCCTTTTTTGATATTAAATAACAGCATTAATATATTAATAAAACAGATATGAATTTTTTAAGTATTATAACACAGATAAATACAGTTTACAACAGATTCCAAAGTTAAAACAAATGTCTATACCATCCTCAGAACGACACAATTGAGCACACTTTTATTACATTAGAAGGAACCTTTTTTTAGGGTTTGTTTCATCGGTGATTCTGTTAATACAGATGCTGATGCCATTTTTTAAGCCGGCCAATGTTCTGGGATTGTTCGCACATAGACATTATCTTTCAGAAATTCCCCAAGCAAAACTATACAGGAGTCAAACCTGGTGAAGGTGGGGTGAAGATATAGAAAGGGCCCTGTCAATTGTTCTATTCTGAAAGAACTGAGCAAGGGGGTGTTGAGTAGTTTGACGTGACCTGTGGACGGTTGCGCTAACCTGCTGAGGCCTGTTGCATTTCGTTGTCAGACAAGGTCGGCACAAATTAGTCAATAAAGGAGTAATATCTGTCACTGTTTCCGGTGTCTTCAAAGAAATAGACCAAAAATGGATTCTCCAGACATCCACTTTCTGAGGAAGAATAGGAGTTTCAACGAATTAGTGCAGATTCTCTGATGACGAGTACCTCGAGTTTTGCGAATTCATGTATCCGGACAGATGAAATCAAGCTTCACCACTCCAAAAGCAAGAGATCATGAATGTGTGGGATCTTCATCAGTCACTGTATAACTAACCAATCACAGAACATCTTTCGCTTTTCAAAATCTTGATTTTTCAGTGCGCGTATCACCGAGGTTTTAAATGGAAAAAGATGCAATGTTATTTTCAATACTATGTTAATTGAATTCAAATAACTGTCTATTCACTATTCGGTTTAAGCAGTCAGTTAATTAAGTATAGAATAATTTATATTATTTATTTCAATGTATTTGGGAGTACTTAAAATCATTTAATGACAGTACCATACCCAACTTCATTTAATGGCAATATCCAAATATTAAATGTTACTGAATTTTCGTATGTATTCATTAAATGAAATTGGGTGCTCATTTAATCAACACTAACCGACATATTAAACGTTTTGAAAGTACTACACAGTACTATTTACATGGAAATAAATTCAAATAACTGACAATACACATTAGATCGATTTCTTCATTTGCGTGACTTTATGATCACCCGGAATTATCAATATGGATTTATTTATTTGTTTGTATTCTATTATTTATTTCCAATTTTATTGATTTTGATTGAAATGTTGATGTGGCATGACAATTATTATCTGGTGTGACAAGTAGACAGGGTGGTTTTATATTACGTATTGTGTTCCGATAATAGACAGGGGGCGCGGCACAGCATCTAAACTTGAGGGGGGCGGATCCCGTTAATTACACTATTAATGAACAGACGTGGTTTGAATTTTTATAGCGTGGATTGCCCCACTCTCCTTACTATCGGTATTCAGCATACGGAATTTAGGGGGGGAGGGGGGCTGCACCCCCCCCCCCCCGGGCC
>JAUZND010006535.1:0-10728 GCA_034780555.1 Coelogynopora nodosa
ATCTCTCCTCTCTCCCTCTCTCTCTCTCTCTCTCTCTCTCTCTATATATATATATATATATATCTCTCTCTCTCTCTATCTCTATCGCTCTGTCGCTCTATTCTAATTTACCAAATATCTAGCATTTCAGTTTTCAAATTGTTCTATTGTTTTAGTGATTTTTGTTTAACATTTATCTTTATACATTAGCTATAGTAGACTTAATCAAGATAAGTTACACTTTATAATATATTGTTTTTCTATTTTTGCCTTCTCTGGTACCGTGGTTACCGTACTCTGGTACCGGGGTTACTCTCATTTCAGCATCTCTCACTTCAACTTCCTTTTTCAATCCTTTTTTATTTTAGCAGTTTCCCGTCAACATCATTACAATTTATATGAATTATGCAATGCATTGCAATTTAGATCATCAGATAAGTAATCTATAACGGAGTTTAAATGGATATTTATGAAAACCAAAACTGAATGTTCAGCAAAACAATTCATACTTAAAATAAATGCATATTTACGATATTAAAGAACATCTTATCTAATTATACTGTATGTACACGAATATAAGGAAATAAAACAATTTCATCAAAAGGACTATGATATGATGTACCGTTATGTTTCTACTATAGTTTAGGATAGAATTATTTTTTTAATTTTATAATTACTGCTTACTCAATTTCAGACAATTGACGAATCATTATCAATACAACTTTGTGGAATCAATCACCAAATTTTATATGCATAATATATCAATTATTTTAACTAATTGAACAGTATTGTGAACCGGCTAGAAGTGCAAGACGATGAAGTACCTATCTATAACTCCTCCTTATCTGGTCTGCTCTCCCCCCCCCCCCCCCTCCCCACCGCAAGGATTCGGTGTCATCGAGAACCTGGAGGACTACACAGGACTACGCTGTCTGTTCCTCGAAGTGAACGGCCTCATGCAGATCTCTGGTCTCGACTTTCAGACGGAACTACGCTGCCTCTATTTGGGCAAGAATCTGATCCGACGTATCGAGAATCTGGACCATCTGGTCAATCTTGACACCCTTGACCTCTCCAACAACATGCTTGAGCGGATTGAGGGACTGAGTAAGTTTAGCCTACATTGTTGAGAGAGTATGTAATCTACATTAAGTATATTTAACGGTGTGGGTAACTTAGACCTACATTGGTGATGCAGTATGTGAACTATATTAAGTATATTTAACTGTGTTGGTGACTTAGACCTACATCATTGGTGATACAGTAATGGCTATTTATTTGTAAATTCGAAGGCAATAGTTAGCTGAACTTACACTATTATAATCTATGACACTAGGATAGAGTAAATATACTGAAAAATAACTATTAATGTGCATTCAAATACATTTTTAATGAAGTTATATAGGTATATGTTTGATGTATTTTTCTTTTCCTGTTTAGATTCTGTAATCTGTAATATTCTGGGTGTCCCACCAATTGAATTGATCAGAAGATTTATTAAAATAAATTATATGAAAGGATTTTTTCTAAATGTAGTTATCTAATAATGGATGTAATGCCATAGAAAATTCATGTCGTCGATGTTTTACATAATTAACGTACCTTATTTGAGATACTTTTCTGTAAATCGATTTCTTTTATTACAGAAATGGTTTTAATTTTATTCATTCAAAAAAATTGTCGTAAAGGATGGAAAATCTTAAACGAGCTAAAATAAGATGCATTAATTATGAAAAACAGCGACAATGTTAACAAAACCTTTCTGAAACGGTCAGGCAACTTTCATTAATTCTTAATTTTAATATATTACATGTTTATGGTTCTATTTTCCATTGTTTAGCCGGATACTATAATAGTAAAAACTAAATATAATTAAGAAACTGAATTGCAGCCTTTACGCTCGATGAAACAGGTTCTAATGAGGTTATTCAATATATTATTATTGTAACTAACTTCAATATATTTATATATCTCTTCTGAGATTCATTTCTGTGAAGAGAACAAATACCTATATGTGATGTATTGAGTCTCGACACTATAAGAAGTGTTTGTTTACTTATTCAGAGATATCAGAATAAGTGTTTAGCTATCCTAGCCTAATTTAGTTGTCTCATAGTGCGACTCTATGAGTAGAACTGGTAGCAACCACTTTAAAAAGGAACACTGACAGCACTTTCTTATTCTATATTATCACGTCATATAGCCTATATTATTATGATAAGGTTGGATTGCTTCAGGATGTTTGTTTGACCAGTGTTATTGCAGCGTCGAGGAATATACCGAGAGGCAAATATACAGTGATAAACCGATAGTATGATAATATGCGGTCAAGTCCTCCTTTGGCTGCGTTTTAAGATTTCAGCTGTTAACTGGTACTGCTCATTAGTGGAATTATGGTCAAGTTGTAATTATAATATATATATATATATATAATAGTGTACATTATCGAAGATATTACCTAATCGACGTCCATTTCATCCAGTGGATAGTGTTGTAAATTAAGTTTGACCGAGCAGCTATACTGTTGTTGTGCAGCATGAAGACCTCATAGGTATTACTACGTTAATTTGTTTTTTAATGTGCGTTGGTTAATTGTGGTATACTGTAGATTGAAACAAATATAAATTATACATAATGTTTTTAATTTAATTTTATTACGAAAAATTGGATCATTACACTGTACCTTTCTTAGAGACACACAACTGCAGCTAAAATATATTTTATTATAATATAGTTTTTCTGTTCAGCTCTATTTGTAACTTACTACCTTCTACCGCAACCAGACGGTGATGACCTTGGATTGTCTCTTGTCCTCAACAAGCCCTCCCCTCCCCCCCCCCTCTCCTACTCCTCCCCAACAGGCAGTCTCACCAAGCTGACCAAACTGATCGTTCCGCACAACAAGTTGTCTAGTTTGGAGGACATCAGTCACCTGGTCGAGTGCAAAGCTCTCTCGGTGGTGGATCTGCAGCACAACCAACTCGAAGATCCCGCTATTGTCAATGAGGTGTTTGCGAAACTGGAGGACATTGTGAGTTAGTTGACAGATCGAAGAGATACTGTTGTGTCGATTTTGCTTGTTCCGTAAGCACCTCATATCCTAGGCCACCACCTTATAACCGCCCTATAACAAAATATTCCATCTTCTAACCGGCCTGTAGCGAAGCATTCCATCTTATAACCGCCCTGTAACCAAGCATTCCACCTTATAACCGCCCTGTAACCAAGCATTCCACCTTATAACCGCCCTGTAACCAAGCATTCCATCTTATAAACACCCTGTAACCAAGCATTCCATCTTATAACCGCCCTGTAACCAAGCATTCCATCTTATAACCGCCCTGTAACCAAGCATTCCATCTTATAACCGACCTGTAACCAAGCATTCAATCTTATAACCGCCCTGTAACCAAGCATTCCATGTTATAACCGCCCTATAACCAAGCATTCCATCTTATAAACACCCTGTAACCAAGCATTCCATCTTATAACCGCCCTATAACCAAGCATTTCATCTTATAACCTCGCTGTAACCAAGCATTTCATCTTATAACCTCGCTGTAACCAAGCATTCCATCTTATAACCTCGCTGTAACCTAGGACACTTATATGGGTCTCGACTTATTGTTCCTCAAGCGGCGATATAGCAACTTGAAATAGCAACTTGTAAATAAATAGATGGCAGTTGTCTAAACACTCTTAATTGACTATAGATCATAATTTATTCTAATCACTCTCTTCTCTTATTTACTCTTTCTCATAAGTGATTGAATAAGTTCTGATAAACTGTTACAAATATACTAAAATATAATATATATAAATACGTTACATTTCAATTTACTATACATATATATACTTCGTGGTTCTCCTTCATTTAAGATTAGAGCATTTGTTTATTAATTACTTCTTGATTCGTTATACAGAAAGCATTACGCAATGGACATTAGAAATTAATATTATGTCCACAAAGCATGTATTGTGTTTATAATTATTGTATAGTTAATACCCGGTCTATGCTTTCTCAATAGTAAGGACAGTTGTGTGGTGTTTATTATACTATCAATGCTTTGCTTGTTTCTTGTTCAAAATATTGAGATACTGTGGTTTAGTTAATGGTTCAAACTATTTTGTACACCATGGAAAGTAATGCCATCTACTTTTGTTTAAATTATTTTTAGAATCTCATTCATATAATTTAATATTAATTTTGACCTATTGTCACTAAATGCTGTTATGAATAGCGTACGTTCATAAATAATTTACATTCGAATATTTAGGGTGATTTACAAAGTAAATTTGACTAATAATAATTCATGATATCGTATTATAGAGTAAGTTGTCATTCATCAGTTTTATTATAAACGTGCATGGCTTAAAATTGCAATAGGTATTATGTGTGGATTAGTATGTAATAAAATTCCTAACATTAATTACTCTGACCTTTGTCAATAATATCTTACTTAAAGTATTTGGCTAAAAATTACTGTAAATACTATGCATAGATTTTTACGGATTTTAAATTCATAACAAAAAGTTCTCACATTCTTTGTCAATTATATTTTCGGTATACCGTCATCCCTATATCGATTAGTTTTATTCTTTTATTGGTTTAGTTAATAATGATTCCATCTCTCTCTCTCTCTCTTCTTCCTCCGCTCAGCATGTTCTCTACCTTCAAGGGAACCCGTTCGTCCGAAAGGTGTCTCACTATCGCAAGCATCTGATCAATATCTGCGTAAGTGACGCCTATTCGAACCTATTCGGTATAGTATACAGTGTTGACGCATTTCAGCTAAAAGTAGTTTAAGTCTAAGAAAATATTTTTATAATTTATAGTCAACATTATTGGGGATATTTTTAGCATAATTTGTTTTCATGTATTTCTCGACTGTTTTTGTTCTATTACATGATACTCAATAACCTGGTTATGTTTGAATCTAGTCGTAGGCCTAATCAATATTCATCAATAAGCCACACTTGTAAATACGACTCGATTTAGATTAAACGTTATGCATCCAGTTATGTGCGTCATGTCTGTTCCGTGTGGACTGTGCATAAAACATCCCTCCGCAATTAATAGGTATCCACTAATTAATGAAAACCACTTATACAATATTAATATAATAGTGTTACAGCATAAATGTGAAGTATCATACAAATGACAAGAATCTTTCTCGATGGATGATCACTACAAGTTGATACAATTATGACCCCTGGTGTGTGTGTATTATAGTGTGGACAAAAGTGGTAACATGAAAGTGTTAACAGCAATGGTTGTCAAGAAATGTGTTTCCAGACGGAGTGAGCTTTGCAACATAGTAATCTGAAATGAAGAATTATTTAATGATTTTAATCTGCGTATTTTAGTTATTTTTAGAACAGAAGATATTTTTATTGGAAGCAAATTGACCATGACCGGTAGTTTTTAGTCTTAAAATTACATATAATTACAAAATAAAACACTATTTATATTTATATAAAATATCAATAAAACTTTTGAACTTCAGATAAAGAGAGCTAGTGGGGTGTGTGCGGCCCTTGAATTTGGAAATGCAGCGTCGTCTAGGGACCATTCTGAGTGGAGTTGGTCGCTGAGGATCACCAAGTGTTTGAAAGGGGTTGGACGATGGATAGTTCTTCGTTCTTCTATAGTGAAGGGACTCCATCTTTGCACTGAGAGACGGAATAGCTGAGGTCGGAAGATATATCCTTTAAGGACCCAATTTTGAATACTTTCTAATGTAATGAACCTTGGGTTTTGGGGAGATGTCAGGGTGCCCCATGTCGAAAGGCCCGTATTCAGAAATCGAACTAATAATAGTTTTGTAAAATTTCATAATTTCGTTTGAAGGAGTACCTACTAGAATATTTTTTACGATTGAATATAATTTGGTCTGCATAGGAAAACCGCAATAAAAGTTTCACCTTTCAATAAAAAGGCTTATTCGTGGTTTGATTGCGCCAAAAATGTTTAAGGTCTGATTATGTCATAAATTAGTTGATTCAAGGTCTGATTACGTCATAAAATCGTTTTTTCAATGTTTGATTATGTCATAAAGTTGTTGATTCAAGGTCTGATTACGTCATAAAATCGTTGATTCAAGGTCTGATTACGTCAAAAATAGTTGATTCAAAGTCTGTTTACATCAAAAAATCATTGATTCAAGGTCTGATTACTTCAGAAAATAGTTGATGAAAATGCTCAAAATCTTTGCTTGGTCAAATGATCTTATTGATAGTAGCGTTATTATTTTAAACTTTCGGCCATTCTTATTTTTTATATATAACTTCATGTGATTGCTTTGAGTCCATGGCTTTCATGTTGCATTATAGAGAGATTTTCGGTGATTTCACTAGTTCTACATAATATTATTTGCTATCGGCTTGAAGTTGGTTGATTATGACCAATAACACCAGTGGACCTGTGATAATTCCCTGAAGAAAAACACGCTAGGGTTTGAAGCCAGAATGAAGTTGTTCCTCAGTATGAATATATTATGCTAGTTTGATATCTTTTGGGGGTAAATTGTAGGGTTCGTTAATTTGTTTTATTATAAATATCAATTCTTTGGAATCCATGGGTCGGGTTTTCGTCGTCTGTGCGCCCCTTGTCGAGTTGATACATTGATACGGGTAATCATTGCATAGGTTGTGAAGCGTCCTTTTGTTGCTCCAAATTCGGGCTGATCTTGTTGTAGTGAATTTAGATAAATTCCCACTTTGTTTTTTATAACTATTTGGGACTCATGTTAGGCACAGTATTCAGAGATATAGTCTGACCCAAGTTTCACCAAACCGTTGAATGTCGTAACCATGTGGAATCAGACGGACCTACATAGTTGAATATACAATATCTACGCTCTCAGTATTCTAAACTGATCCGGAGTATATTTTTTTCATTGTCATTATTTGATGTCTATGATACCCCTCTCTTTCTCTCTCTCTCTCTCTCTCTCTCACCATTTCAGTCGACGTTGACCTATCTGGACGAGCGGCCAGTGTTTGACAAGGACCGCGCCTGTGCTGAAGCCTTGTAAGTTACAAGAGAGAAAGAGAGAGAGAGAGATTAATTACAGATACAAAAAGTCACTTAGTCAACACGGTACTCGTATGTATGCAACCGTCTTAACAGCCATAAGTAGCCAAGAGACAAACAACTCTACAATCGACTGTAAGACCCCCAGATTCTAGAGACTTCTGGACATATCTATGGCAACACTCTGGTAGTTGCAACAACTAATTTTTACTCTGATTGACTTCCACTTCAATGTAATATCTCGTTATCATAGAGAGAGAGAGAAAGACATTCGACGGTACTTCGGTCATTGAATAAGTGTGTTGTTAACCGACTGTTTAAGAGCTGCTTCAAGATTTTCATTCACTTTTTTTTTTCTTTAAAGTATGAAATAAAATGTAACCACTCTAAACGTAACATTTTTAGTTTCACTCAATCACACAAACTGACTGAAATCCTGCCGTAATGACCTTTGTCATGCTGCCGTATAATATCGTAATTGATTTGTTTGTCTGTTGTGTTTTTTCTCAATGAGAGGTTGTACTTTTAGCCCTTTCACTCCCACGAGCGCGGTGGTTCAGTTCTGCATGATGGTTGTTCTTTCGTCTACATCGTTCCTTATATAGTAGAGCTGTTGTCGGTCTGATGTTACCAAAATAAGGGGGTTGTATTATTAACTTATTTGATGGTTTGTGGAGTGAAAGATGAAAACATGATAGTATGATAAAATTCTAAACAAGGCTTAGATGTATTTATTATTTCGGCCCACCAAACGCGACGCGGCAGAGTTTTGCACTGCGAAGAATTGATTTTATTTCTCACAAAACGCGATTAAACTTTTGCGCTTCTACATAATTGATAGCTAATATTTGCTTATAACTATTACTAAACTATATTTATTTGCATGGTAATAAGTATTTCGTTACGCGGCGTCATAGAAAAAGTAGAATAATTTCAACTTCACATTTGTCGCGTCGCGTAGCGCTTTGTGGGGATAGGCTTTAACTCATTTAACCGCATTCATTCGTATACATAAAGCTTTTCTGTTTTAGTACTCACTTTTTATAATAATTATATATTAAAATTATTTATGTTTTTATCTTCCGCTCCACAATAATATCAATATCATATTATTATATCGTAACCTCTTACTTGTGAAATTTTTTCATCAATTTCTTATATTCAGCAAAAAATTAGGGTTTCTGTGGTCCTAAGGAAAATGGAGAACTCTCTTAATTCAATGACTGGAAAGGTTATGGCTTTTAGATGTCATTGAATTTAGCTAAATAATTATATTCAACTAATGTTCTGCTTCTTTAAGAACATTTTCTATGGTATACATTTTCTAGTCTCGATTCCGATGTTAAATCGAACTTGCGGAGATAGAATATTCTATATATAAGCCTGAGTGTTATAATATGAGGCTTTGACCTGCATAATGTCTTGGTTATTCATTATAATATATGTTATGACTGTATTATTAAAAAGAACAAATATTGTCTTGCTTTTCAATCGGAATTATACGTTTGTTAGGTTATTGAATTTTACATATGATCTTTAAACAGTCGTCTTTTAACAGTGAAAGTAATCAAATGATCGACTACATACTTGAATTTAAAAAACACATCTTTTTTAAACTGTCACAAAATTATATTATTTGAAGAAGTCTTTAACTGAATTCACTGCTGTTGACTAACAACTCTGTAACTAACTGGATTGTGAAACAAAATATGTGCAGCCACCCCCTCTCTCTCTCTCTCCTTCTTGATTGCTTCACTCGTTCTTGACCGTTTCACTTCAGTGGAATCAGTGGAATAATTCAATCTATATAATATAATATAATATAATATGGGGCACACTCTTGGTTGTTGTTGTTCTCAGCACTACCTACAACTCATTAAAGTGTGCACTTTATTTAAACTGTCAAACAGCACATTTTCTTATTCACTCAATCAGAATATTGAACTCTATTTATCAATGTGCATAAATTACAATATTAATCTACATTATGATGTTGATGTTGTGACACGTAGTTGCTTCATAATAGTCTTCTATGAGTGTCAGCCCAACTAGTTGGACCGTGTTATTTGACCCTTTGGACCCTTCTTGTCTCTGCTTGCATCATCTGTCATTTTTTCTTAAAAATCATCTGCCACTGTTTACTATACTATTGTAGTACACATACATATTGTTTATTTTTATAATTATTGTCTAACGTCCATAAAATGATAAAATGTCATCAAAACAATCCTAAAATCGTTAAATCAAACATGCTATCCCTAAAATAAAACATGTTATTCCTTAAATTCGTGTAACCTCGACTCTAAAATACTAAATAAACAATGTCTCTAATATGATGTTAATATGATGTCTCTCTAAATGTTATATGTGATGTTTCACACCTTATCATTATTCATTTAATTAGATCACCATTCGTATTGAGTCAGCTGACTGTGTTTTGTTCACTCAAACGCACCTCCAACGGTAGCCGCATCAGTCTCTACGCAACGATAGCCCTCAATAATCACCAGTTACCCCCGCCCTGTTGTTCCCAATTTCAGTTGTCGCGGTGGTACGGAGGCTGAACGAGAGGAACGCGATCGATGGGTCGAGGCGGAGAACAAACGAATCATGGACAGCGTCCACTGTAAGTCTCGCTCGCTGAGGTGGCCGGGTGATTGGCTGTATGCGTTACTGACGCTGTTGTAGGCCGCCTATGAAGGAAGCTGTTTTGTAACCTAAACTACAAATCTAATATATGTGGAATTCCTTACTCTCTCTCCTAAATAAAAATATAACTTAACTTTAGTATAATATACGATAATTTGCTAAAACGATGAGTCATACACCAGTTTCGCAAGGCAAGCATAGGCAAGAAAAATATTTTAACAGTTATGGGCATTCTAATTAGACTACTTATGTTGAAACCTAATATTGTTAATTTTCTCTTAACAAAATAAGTTGTTTATTTAACTATATATAGTATTAATAAACGTGAAATGTACACTTCAATTTCAGTGGTATAAAAATAAAATCTGATAAACCTTTCAATGTTAAAAATAGCTTTAAAGAATGCCAATTTAGTCTGAACACTACTGCCACGTAAATTATCTTGCCTCGCAAAACCCTGTACAGATATTCTTTCTCATAACCGCCGTGAGGCATAGATTGGATATCTAGGTATTAAAATATACGAACAATCGATATCTATGCTCCGAATATTGTTCAGTGCAGTATCCTATTGAAGATTTAGTAGTGAAACTGTTCACCAACTAAATGACCTTTTTCTGTTCTCTCTTAATTATTTCTTTTGATCTGATAAAAACTTTTTTAGTTTAACTTGTGTTTTTTTGTTAGACTATTTGGACAATATACAATGATTGACTGATGCGATAGTAATTATTACCTTATATTCTGAACAAACTCCTGAGTTGTTCCGAAAATAACATTGAGCATAATTATTTCTTACTCAAAATGTAATTAATTACATTGCCCATAAGATTCGTCATGAACACTAAACTACCGAATCTGGTTTCCAAAACGAAATTATGTGATTGTACAATATACAATTATCTTTATTATTAAATATAAAGTGAGTATATAGAAGTAAGTGTTACAATAAATCCCTTTCTGTACACGTAATGATTAATTATATAGGTAAGTAGTATAGGAAGAGTGGATTCTGACTCACTTATAAATAGATTTATGAGTCATGGCTAAAAATAGACCATGAC
>JAUZND010006536.1:0-10727 GCA_034780555.1 Coelogynopora nodosa
CATGGAATATACAACGTGTCAATATGTGGGGCCTCTTCCCCAAAGCTAAAGATATTTTCGAGACAGGAGTGCGAGTTATACAATTCCTGAGGAGGATCGGTCGCATCGGCCGCGATGATGGGCCAGCCTAGAACCGTGCGCCGGGAAAATGATGAAGAAGAACTCACCATACATCGCCAGTTTAAATCTTTGAGTGATTCAAGTCCGACAAGAGCCGATGGACACAATGCGTGGGATTTCCATCCCTCAAACCTGTATGATGAAGGATGTTCCACCATCAACACCACTTCCGGCCGCAGCAAGCAATGGTACCATTGCGGCATTTTTTCCGGAGAGAGACTCGGACAGTTACTCAAGCTGGGGAGAGTTTGCCCTACCGTTAACACCACCCAACTCGCCTATCACATCGACGGGGGACGGGGAATCAAAAACAGCAGCTCTATTGGCACTATTCGGAGGCAACAGTGCTCCTCAAAAACGGACGAAGCTGACATAGATTCGGCAGAAAGCGATGGAAACCCAGAAGAAGAAGAGCAAAGTGATAGGAACCCCGAAGAGGCGAAGAGCAAAGTGATACTGTAAGCAACCACAATATTACTATGTATTTTAATGACAATGAGTACGTACCTTATGACCCCTCACTTTTGCTAAGTCATAAATTTTCTACCCAAACTTTATAAACCAGTATCGATAGCCTAGCTACTAAATATTTTTCTGATATTTCTACGTATAATAACTTGACTTACAATGTTGAAAACATTGTTCATACATATCGATGTTGTAATATTTTATAAATGTGATATCCTTAACATGTGAACCCTCTCTATGTTATCCTTCTTTTAATAATATTCAGAATATACTAAATTTTATATGTTGTAAAATCCGCTTGTTTCCATTTCCTAATAGTGGTTAATTTTATTTAATTTTAGTGGTACAATTAGTCCTTACGATTGGGTTCAAAACGCTCAGGTTCCATGTAGATGCGGTTTCATGATTCCTTATACATCCCAGTCTTGTGAAAAATTCGGGTGTCCTTCCGATCCTGATTATTTTAACTATTAACTATTTTTCTCATGTGTGTAAATTTATTTTGCAGGTCCGGGGTTCCAATCCCCGTCTGGGCATTAATATTTTTTTCATACTATAAGTATACTATAAGTATTTTTGCCCATACTATGAGTATTTTTACCCATACTATATGTAAGTATACTATAAGTATTGTTGACAATACTATAAGTATACTAACATATTCATAAGTATTTTTGCCCGTACTACAAGTATACATTTAAGTATTTTACTCTAGGTATACGTATATAGGTTATACATATATAATTATACTACTAGCGTAGAACGTTACCCATAATTTTAAAAAAGTGAAAAAAGCTTTAAATGTTTCCAACATGAATATATATTTAAGAACAGGAGGCGGTATGGGGGACATGTATAACTCACTACTTCAGTTTATGGCATAGAGGAGTGGCAGTACATAGTCGTCCACCAAAATTCGGTTCGAATACTTGTTATACATGTGTACACATGAGAGAGAGAGAGTAATTTTAATCATCAACTGAAAAGCCAAACAGAATAAATAGATTGGTATTACAGTCAGATAATTAGGCCATTTCAAGATTGAGTAGACGTTCGAATATATTGCCTCGACAGAATCAGCAGCATGATATTTGTTGTCGAGTTCCTCACGTAGATAACTAGGCCAAAACACTCTATTAAACACGTTATTCATTTTTTCATAAAATTCAAGTCTCTCAAGTACCAATTCTATATTGACACAAGATTCGTCCATGTCTTCAGTCGGAGTGTTAAAGATACGATCGAAAATTATTTTAGTCACGTCAACGTCGCGATGATACATGGGTTCGAATGCAGCCTCCCTCATTTCAATGCGTTTCCCACCCTGCTCCTACTTGTCAGCATGAAGTACGCGTATGTGGGCAGGTACACTCAGTTGAGAAATGTGAATTATGTGTGAACGCGCTATGCTAAAGTTCTTAGCATGTTCAATTTCAGCAATACAGTCCTGAATTGTGGGTATAACCGATCGACGAATATATTAATTAAAGGTCACATGTGAGTCAACTCCACGAACAATCCGAACACTTTGACACCTAGCCTCTATTTGACGTAGCGCCCAGGATTCCCGTCACATTGCATAGACTTCATAATAGTGTCTCAGTGTATAAATAACATGATATTTCATGAATGTGACGTCAGAGCAAATTTCATTGTATTCTCCCCGCCCAGGCTGCTTTACTTCCAAATCGGCACAACAGAGATCAATAAGTTGACTCCAGCCACTTTACATGGTGTGTTTTGCGTAGTAGGAGAGAGAGAGAGCAAACAAAAATATCCTTGCATTGAGCGGTGGAGTCAATCATGTTTATACCCCTTCTCTCTCTCTCATGACACGCCCACGCAATTTTTAGATTATGATTGAGAAATTCATGTATATAGGGTCGTATAAATTTTTTGTATTCGTCCGGCATTACATAAGTCAACAACATTTTCTCCAAATGATTTCAATTCAATAACTGAAGGTTTCCACATTGCTTGTTTTAAATTAACGAGTACATCTGAGCGTTCCCAATAGTGTTGTAGGACGAAAACTTAACCAACTTGGCAACCAAATTTATTAAATCGTTGATCCAGAGGCAGATAGCATAATATATCAGTTGAACGCCATAGAAAGGTTAATATTGGTTTCATTTAATCATAGTAAATATTACGCTCATCATCATTGCTTTCTCTACGTAAATTATAACCACTTTCAAAAGCCAATCTCTCTCTCTTTCTCTCTCGCTTTCTCTCTCTATCCCAACTAACTTATGTTAATACAGAGAAAAGTCAAGTACATGGGAGTTTATCAAGCTCCAACCTTAAGCTCTGGACCTTCTTCAAGCAATGTGCGAGGTGTCTCCGCAAGCCAAGGTCTCATTCCAAATGGAAGCCCTGGCCTACTCCATTCTCCCCTATGCAGAGAGTGCATGCGGACTACTGTGGTTCATTCCTCAACAAATATTACCCTACCCTCTGGTGGTTGATGATGCCTACAGCAAGTTTCCTGAGGTGTTTCTGACGACCAATGCAACCGCTAGCTTCTCGAAACAGGTCCTCTAGACATTTTTTGCGAGGGAGGAAATCGGACAAGTTATGGTTTCAGAAAATGTAACGCACTTCACCGGAGAAGAGCTGCAGGCGTGGCTCAAATCAATTGGATGTCATGCTGTGTTCAAGACACCTCGACACCGTACCCTTGCTCAAATGGACAAGCCGAAAACTTTGTACGGATTTTGAAAGCTGTGGTGACGGCCAATCAACCAACAACGTACGAGAACTTCAACCGTAGGATCGATACATTTCTTCTACAGTATCGCAATGCGGCTCACTATAACACCAAGAAATCTCCGGCGATGATGTTCAAAGGTCGAAATCTTCGTTCTTCAGCTAACCTGGACACAACCGATGTAACGTTCTACACCAGGCCTTGCTTGCGATGGTCTGGTCCTGGCTGTTCTCGGATGTTCGCGGTCATGGATCGGGCGGATGGGTCCACACGTTCGTCACTTGGACCAAATCAAAGTGGCCAACTCCTCTGAGGACTCTCTACCAAGGACGACAGATTATATCATCTCTCCCCCAGTTGCAACCTCAACTCCAATTCGGTCTGTCGCTCCATCCCTCCGAGAGACGCACAACTCAACTAACGACACACTAGTCCTGTCGACTAGATGAGACAGCACCTACTAACCAGCCTGTGGTTCTTTTAACGCGGTCTCCCTCCAAGCGACTCAGACAAAGGCCAACCAAGTTGAACGACTATCAATCATGACGGAGAGGAGTTGAAGCAGTTCAAGCTACTTGATTCAGTTGTTACCTTTGCTCCGCGCGCGCCCGCGACATATAGTGCTATTTATAACAATAAAAGCTGTCAAACTTGTTAGCCAATCAGGTACTAATAGACGTTTGAACAGTTATTGTAAACGTAAATTAACTGTTCTTTTCTGTACTTATCATAACCCATATACTGTCTGCTCTAATAAAGTATTCGACATTTCGGAACTACGACTTTTCTATTGTTGTTTACTCTAACATATTTGTTTATTCTTGTACTTACAGTATTATGGTCCATATATACGGATTTGAGATTATTGAGAATATAATTATAGATATGTAAATTATACTTTCTATATTTATTTATTGTAACTTAATTATGTAAAATATTTTCATCAAATTTTTGTCAAGTGGTTTATAAATTTATCATGATTTACGATTGTTATTATTGTATTTATTTGTGATCTGTCCATACAGATTAATGATTTATAAAGAATAAATGATATAGTATAAATTAGTATACCTATATAGGCTGTATAGCTATACTTTTCATATCTTTTACTGCAAATATAATTAAATTATTTATAAATTTGATAAATATCTGTAAACTTTTATAAAGGGGTTTAATTTAATGTAATTATTTCAGTTTACTTAATTAGTATATTAAAAAAATCTCTTTAAATCCATAGACTTATATTAATATATCTAAACTGGCAGATTGTTGTAGTCTGAAAATAGTTCAACCTAAAAATTGTTCACCAGTTAACGTTAATGTAATGAAATGAAATTTAATGTATTAATTAGTGTCGAAATTTGAATTGCAGAAAGATTTCCTATGATAACTTTTGCGGGTCATACTATAACATTTATAAAACTATAAAAAATGCATTGTAGACTATTATACCTATTTTAGAAACAACAAAAATAAGTAATTATCTAAATGCTTGTCATAGTTTATTTAATTATTTTTTTGCTTTGTATGTTGATAATGAAATACATTAATTGTTAATCTGACCCTGTAATTGTTGTCCACTTGATAGATTTGTTTTTCGATTTTTGTATATTTCATAAAAACTGCATGATATTAATCTGTTATCAAGGAAAATCTATTAACAGGTCACAGGTAAAACAATTTTTGTTTCCATAATTTAATATATTATAAAACTATTAATGTTTTAATTTGTATTATAACTTTTTATTTTTTAAACTAGTTTATTTCCATAATTATTAAATTTTCAAATTAATAATTTGTAATAAGTTAATTAATTATCACTATAATAAATTATACAGTGACATGCCCAGGATATCAGTAGGGGAGGTGCGTGGCCACTCTGGTGGGGGTGCAGTCTAATTTCATTTGCATATTCATTTGCAGTGCCATACCCAGCATTGCCATTGAGGCACCTGAGGCATGTGCCTCCTCAAAAAAGGAAACCTTCCTTAGTGCCCGTTTTTAAAGCTTCAGAGTACCGGGTAGGGCATGTATCATGGGCCCTAAATCTAATCAGTGGTGCCTTTTTAACCAGTGCCTCCTCGGTTTTAAAATCCTGGGTACGGCACTGATTTGCATATTTTTATCTATGACTATAATATATATATAAGACAGACTTATAGTCATAGATAAAGAGAGCATAGTCTGGAGAGTGGCATCCTTTTTACAAATGAAGTTTCACTAAATAAAAATACAATTTTTGGAGTATGGTGCCCTTTTCACAAATAAAATTTTCACAATGGCAATGCCCTTTTCACAAATGAGCTTTTCACAAATTTTCATAAATTAGACTATATATATATAGTCTAATTTCATTTGTGAAAGAAAACATATTTTTATCTAGTCAAACTTCATTTGTGAAAAGGGCACCATACTCGAAAAAGTGTATTTTTTAGTGAAACTTTATTTGTAAAAATGACACTGCACTCCAGAAAATGTATTTTTATCTAGTTTATATATTTATTTATATGCAAAAAAGGCAACACTTTCTAGAAAACATATTTTTATCTACTCTAATTTCATTTGCAAAAGAAAACATATTTTTATCTAGTAAAACTTCATTTGTGAAAAGGGCTCCATACTCCAGAAATTGTATTTTTATCTAGTCTAACTTCATTTGCAAAAGGGGTGCTGATCTTCACTGAATTTGAGGGGGGTTTGCGCACACCTGGGTGTGCCCTCAGGTGCGCATGTCACTGTTATATGCAAATGATGTAAAATCTATTATTTTTACTATATCTGTATTTTGTCAAGTGTTACTCTTTCCCTTATTTTAAAATAATAAACACAATGTCAACATTTCATTTGTTGTCAAAATTGTCAATGATTAAATATACATTTCATTGAATTATACATATATTATCAATATGTGTTAATCAAGGTATTATATATATTGTAAGTAAACCTGATAGTGATACTATGCCTTAAGTATAAATGAGGTCTTGGCTTTCATGTATTTTGTGAGCATTCTCTTTAGAATATTACATTAATCTATCTATATGATTATGATATATCTATATATATCTTATGATGCCACATTTTAGCAACTCCCTCTCCTTTGTTTGAAAAATTAAATATTAAAAAATTTTATACTTATAGTCTGCTTATTTTCGACTCTCAATATAAATGTATGATGTATCCATACCATTGGCATTGGCATTATATTGTAATACTTTTTACACCTGAAATATTTCATTTATCTATTGTTTATATTAATGCTGTTTTTATATAATCAGGGTTGAGAATTTCCCACCATTTGGCGTAATTCTGCCAAAAGGGGTCTGAAAAGTTAGGTCAAGATTGTAATTTTTCCAAAACTGCAATAAAACATGTTGGGAGTTAGGGAGTTCAATTTATAGAATTTATAATTTAACTACTGAATATACATAACAGGATACATATTTGAATAGTAATAATTTATAAACCTGATACTTATTTACATTAATTATTATCTACATTTGATTGTGTTATAATGTGTTTTTTAGAATCGTATTAATACTCTTATATTGTATTTCCCTTGCATTTACCATGTAAATAAATGTACATACATACATACATTATTGATATTTGTTCATGTGCATTATCTAAAAGTCAACATTATATTTACCAATATAGTAATGGTATGTTTTTTAAATTTTATTTAAAAGCATCATTATTTATTATTGATTCAACAAATATTGTTTTGAAAATAACTTGCTCTAAAGGTTCCAATTATTGAAAATAATCAATTTGCTATTTAGGTACATTTTAAGCCTTAAAACTTTAAAAAAATTAAATTTGCACTTGGTGCAAAATTATAAGGTAAATTACTCACTTACCCATGTATTGTCTGAATACCTTTTTTACTAAACCTGACCAGAATCCTTCTCAGCCCTGATAATATGTAAAAATAAAGAAAATATGATATCACATTTTGACTAATACACCCCCTTGCCCGTACATCACATTTGTCACATTTTTGTCCCCCCACTCAAGGTTCAAGTGTGATGTTATTTAAGAAAATAGCCCCTAATGATTTAATAACTATTTTTTTCAAATCAACATATATCATTTTCAAAATTGGTATTTCATAATACATAATAAATATATATATTCTGAATATAAATTGCAAAATGACAATAACACAAAATATAGATTATTTTTCAAAATTGTAATAAATTTGGAATTTATTCAAATTTGTGATCTTACTTGTTTATATCTATTTACATGTTTATAAATTCTGATAGCAGAAGTTTTAAAATATGTTGAAAAAAAGAATAATATATAACTTTCTAAATAAACAGGAAATGTGACACCCCAATTGTTGCTAACCAACTCCCCCTTTTGTCACTCATTGTCATGATTGTACAATTTCTTCCTTGTATTCCTTTTAAATGTGATGTGATTTTAGGTCATCTCCAGATATCATAAATGCATTCAAATATCTCAAGCTATAATGCAATATGATTAATAATCATAAACATTTTGTTTATTTGAACAATAATAGATATAGCTCATGACATTAATTATATTACAATAATGTACAATAATTATACAACAACATGAAGCACATAATTACAAGTATATAGAGGGGATGCATTAGGATGCATTTGCCATATTGTCAGCATAAAACCAATTGAGAAAGCTATTAATTTATAAGTGGGCAAGTTCAGAGATAGCCCATAATTTTCCAAAATAAATTCAAATTTACTATGGTTGTATGGCCAAGCTCTGAGATCACCTATATTCTTGCCATATAAATTAAAATTTATTCCTGTATTGTGAGGAATTTTAAATTTATTTAATTATGTCACAAAAGAAAATTTGACTAATATTATTTATTGTAAAGAGTTGATTATCTCAGAATTTGCCAATTTAATAAAATATCACAAAGAATAGGTTAATTAAATAATAATATAGCAGGCACATATTCAGAAATCTGTGGGTTGGGGAGCACAAAGGATTGTCTTCATAATTTAAATCAATAATCATCCACTTTACAATTTTAATTTATAAATAATATTATTTGTATGTGGGAGATATTTCATTTATAATAAGTAGAAATTACAGTACTTGAATGAAAGTGTATTAAAGGCTTACATTTTTTTACTGATCTGACAATAGAAGCATATATGAAGAGGGCGCGCTTTATAAACTACTCACTTCTCCAGAAATAGGCCCTTAATATTGATCCATCTCTGATTGTTTATTAAACAGATACTGACACTAAATACATAATTTAATTTAGAGTGAAATTGTAGATAGTTAGAGGAAAATAGAATGGAATTGGAGTTGTTATAATTAAACATAGTGAAATTGGCGTTAGTTAGATTAGATTAGAGTGAAACCTGAGTTTGTTAAATTAGAATAAAGTGGAATTGGAATTTTTTTAATAAAACAGAATGGAATTGGAGTTAGTGTCATGATTAATTATAACATTTCCTATATTTATTGTAACCCTATTGAGGGAATATAGGATAGGTTATGGGACAGACCATGCTGAAGTACATTCTTAAATCAATAGGATGTACCATTATTATATCTGAAACATAGAAAACAATATTATAATATAAGTGGCATAATAATTCTAAATAAATAGATGTAGTAAGTGACAAATAGATAATAAAATAATTATGTAGTTATACTTATATGGCAGCCATCAAAATAATTCCAGCAACTTTTATAATATAATTACAATATTTGTAATAAATTTTCATTGAGTATTAATGTGTAAGTATACTATAATTAGTTTAGGTAAGTATTAAATAGTAGTTATTTTGATGGCTGCTGGAAGTGTTCTATGCAAAATAATTTACTCAGGAACGTAATTTTTTATAATATTTGTATCAAATTTTCATTGAGTATTAATGTATAAGTATACTATAAGTATCTTCCTGGAAGTAATTCCATTTACTGGAATTATAAAATTGTAATTATTTTGACTGAATATCAGAGGAATAACAAATATGTAAAATATATATGAAATATATATTTATTGTCATCAGAATCGGCACAGGGTTTTATTTTAGGTACTTGGCATAGGCATAACTATTTTTGGAATTTTAATCAGGTTTTATTAAAGTAATTGTCATAGGTATCGGTTTTTATGGAATTAGCATTGGTTTTTACTTATAACTGAATTTTTCATGAAATAATAAAATGTTTGTTTATTCATATCAAAATAATAAATATCACAATATTAAAATAATTCGTCCCTCAGTATAATGATGAATAACAGGATCCATCAGTATTGGTTAAATTTTATCATAGTGACATTATGTCATGGTGATGTTTTATCATGTAACCCAAATAGTGCCATCCATTATAAAAATGACAGTTAAAACATAAATGTATTAGTCACTTAGTCACATAAATTATAAATATATATTCTTTATAAATGTATAAACTTACGATAAATGAATTTTGTCCCCCTAAACTACTGCCAAGGCACTGGCTCTTACTAAAAGATTTATTTATCTGCCTTGGAGATTGGGAAAATGAGATCTGCCTGGGAGATAAGGGAAATGAGATCTGCCTTGGAGATTGGGAAATGAGATCTGCCTAGCTGGGAGATTGGAAAATGAGATCTGCCTGAGAAATAAGGGAAATGAAGATTTTGGAGACTGGGTTCATCTTGTAAATGATGGCGTTCTTTGAGTTCTCCAACTCAGGGCCATTGAGGTTTGTGGGCTGCCTTGGAGATTGTGTCAATGAGATTGGCTGGTTACTTTAATGGTGTTCTGGGAACTGGAGACTAGGGTTTGTGAGGGATGAGTTCGGAGTCTCTTACTCCTCTTCATATAATCTCAGTCTGAGGCTCGGTTGCTCATTTCTGACTTGGTGTTCTAGATTTGTTATTGACATTGGTTAGGTTATTTGGCTTCTCCTGATTTACAGACTTTCTCTGTTGAACTTTTGCCTAGGAATGGTGTCTGATTCTTATCATTTTATGCTTGCTATACAATTCTTATTTATCCTGCCTGTATAACAGGTTAATTGGATTTCCACCACTTTGCTCCATTGTTTGCCAGCTGTCTACTGGGTAGAACTTCATTTCCTCAAAGTTTGTCAACCTATTTTTATAATATACAAGATTTGTTTTTCAGGATTTTAACCAATGATTAAAATTGATATAATATTCTGGTTAAAATAATTTCTGAAAACAAAAGTTTAATTTTATTTACAAGAATTTCAATAACCAATGTTTTCATAATTCTTACATCTCTTTCTTATGTTTTTATTATAATGTTGGTAGAATTTGGCGTTGAATATGTCTCTCAAACGCCTGTTGCAGTGGTAGGATTAACCCATTAATGCCCAGATTTATGAGGTACTTGCAGAAATTAATAAAATATCATAAATGTATTCTTTTACACCCAATATAACATCTTTAAAGTTTTAGAGCAATGCA
>JAUZND010006537.1:0-10726 GCA_034780555.1 Coelogynopora nodosa
ACGTTTATGCGCACTCGAATTGACTTCATTGCTCACTTAAATTTATATGCTCACTTGGCCTTCGGCCGCGTGAGCAAGAAAAATTTGCGTGAGCAAAAACTAGTCAATTCTCGTGGCATAATATACTATTACAGTGGATTATGAAAATGTTAAAGTAAAGCAGTGCGGCAGTATTTTAATTTTTACAACAATGTTCGGAGTTGCGAATTATTGGCATTATGTAATCATCCTATTACGTAATTGGAATATATAAAAACTTTATTTTAATGAAAATAATAAATAAAGAGGTCATTTTATTGTTTATTGATTTTATTGCATTTTATATCACTATTATTTAAAAGCTATCAATTTGCCGAATTGTGATTTCAGTTTCATTTATTATCATACCTGCATAATATATTCAAATTATTTGTACTAATTCTCCATTTAAAAGTTTGCCTAATTCATATGGTGCTACTTGTTCCATAAGTACAAATCTTTATCATCTTAAATATGGATCTAATTGTTTTTTGAATAATAGCCTATACAGAGTAGTGATTTGGGGTAATGAGAGCTCCAGTGTAATTAATAAAATATCAAATAAACTCTGTACTTTCGATTTTTAATTAGTCTTTTTATTACATTCCTTAAGACAAAGATATTATTTTAATTATTGTTAATTTTTACGGCAATTTAAAATAAAGTGCTAAATTGTAGAGTGCTAAACTTTCACATAAACCACGACCAAATAACCATAATAGTCACGACCAAATTAATCCTATACGACAATATATCAATTTTCGGAGATATTTTTGGAATTACTATAAACAATAAATATATCACACATTAGAATTATTTTTTTACAACTTAACAAAAATTGCATTCTAAAAGGCATATTTCTAATGAACGTGATATCAATTTATTAAAATACAATAAATTAAAAAAATAAGAAGGTAACAACAAATTTTAAAAAAAAGATAATTTTTGTAAAAATATTGCGTTATAAATACAGTTTACTTAATTATTACCTTTAAACGCTGAACGATGTAACATATATATATAATTATATATAGAATATATGTATGCCATGGTAGCGGATTATAATTCGTGAATTAAACGTTGTTTGTGAACATTGCTCAGTTTACTTAGTAGTTTATGATTTATCGATCGATAGTTGATATAATATTGTATATTATTATGTAATTTCTTTGCTTGGTTTTGAGTATACAAGAAGGTTTTTTTTAATATTATGCGTTCTCTCTACAAAATAGCGAAGTAATTTAAAAATATTTTTAATCTAATTATTTTATTACTAATATTTAAAACACTCACACTAATTTGATCAATTTTGCAATAATGGGATCAGCAAAAATAAAATTATTAGTCTATTATCAGATTCGATACTGCAGGTTCGAGCAAATAAAATTGTTGCAGTATCTGGCGGATTTGCTGATATGAACATCAATGAAGAACAGGTGAAACCATCGGGTTTCAGAAGTGTGTACACAGAAAAATTCAATGCTCGGCATAAAGAGGCAGATACAAGAATAATTCTACATTGTTCAGAAAAGCAAGCCTCTCTAGGATTGTGATAGCCGCACGTGTCACAGATGTCGTGGTTTTACTATTTGCACATTTCCACAAAATGCCCAGTGATAAAGTTTTGTTGAAGGCAGGAACAGCTGTATGCAGGAAGTATATTCCTATGCACATCATTGTTGAACAGCTTGCTTTACAAATTAGATAACGATAAGGTGGAATCCATTAAAGCGTTTTATGTCATCACTGGTAGGGACACAACTTCATACTTCTTCACTCATGGAAAGAAAACTTGCTGGAAAGTGTTTCAAGAACACTCTCGCCTTCCTGAAGGTCTTGGTCAAGGTGAACTCGATGACACGACAGCAAGTTGTAAGTTGTACAATGTTCCCCACGTCACAGCAGTCAACAAGGCACATGAAATCCTGTTTTTGAATTCTAGTGCTCCACTATAGCTCACTATCAAAAATCTGTGGAGCGACAGGCAAATGAACAGTATCCAGAACTACCTCAACCAGAGACGATGGGATGGGGATGGAAGATGAATCACTGGGGCCAACGCTGATGTCCATACCCCCAGTCCCAGACTCCTGTGTAGAACTGTTCACCTGCAACTGCGCCAAGTGATGTATGATTGCGCGTTGCAATTGTAAAAAGTCCGTCTTGCGTTGTATAGCAGCATGCAAATGTAGAATTATTCTTTTTGTTATTGATATTATATGATTACGATTGTAGCAATGTCGAAGCCCCAACAACGACACTGTGTAAAGTAAAACACACTCCCACTATGCCTGTTCATCAATTTGCAATTGGAAACTAGTTGTAATATAACATTTTGAAATTATTCCTGTATCATTAACGTTTGATAATTTTTTAATGTATCAATGTTTAAATGTGTTGTAAGCCATCTTGAAGTTATGTTAGTTTTTTGCTTAAGAGATAGAAAAGTAATATCAATACATTAATTAATGTAAAATGGTTTTACAGTTTTGTTTTAATAAAGTTTTACTGTCGTCATAATGATATACGAATCAGGCAACACTTGTAAAAGTGATGCTTTTTAGTTTAAGGGGGCTATCTTGGATTTACCGTTCTGGTGGTGTCAACTATAGAGATACAGCTTGGCAAACAGCAAAAATAGATTCAGCACATAAAAACAACCTAGAAAAGCTTATTTGCCAAGTTTGACTCCAAAATGCCTACTGTCCAAATACCGGATTAGTCTATATCAATATGATTCCTTAAAATCTAAAAAAATTCCTTATTGGCGAAAGGTGCAACCTTATAAAGATATAAGGACATACTTTGTGACATAATACGTATAATATATTCTCTTCATTGTTATTATTCTAACATTTATTTTTCTGATATTAAATAATATTTCTACATTTATATTACACATGTTTTTGTATTATGCATTTAAAAATGTCATATTTCATATTTCACATTAGTTATTCATGTATTAATTTTATAATATTTGTTATATAATGGTAACATCATTATCTTGAATTTTTCTATAAATTCACTCTTATTATTTTTGTTATTATTTCTATACCTATATGCGCATTAAATAATTTCATGATTAAAGTAGGCTATAATATGTTTTATATTATTATTTTTAAATTAGAATAAAAAAACAGAAAATTAAACCAATAAACCATTTTAATAATAATGTACATATAATAAACACATTTTAAAAAGCAAGAGGATAAAAACTTACTCTGCAACATAATTGTTAAGATGTGAAAGTTGCTCTCAACGTTCTTTCCCCGTGAATACCTTTCAGTAATAAGTAGCGCAGTTTGTTTCTAATTATTGCAAAATCAAATTAGTTTATGGAATATATTGTTGATTGCAGTAATTCTGTATTTCCAAATCTATAAAATAAATGTCTTCGAAAGGATATGTATATTTTATATGTAGAAAATTAAGGATTGGTGCAAAAGTCATCGGCCAATGGGAAACTTTTCATTATTAATATTTAAAAAATAGAGTTAGATAAAAAGAATTCTGCTCATTCCCACTAAATTATATCTTTTTGTATGCAATGTGATAGTTTCTCATAAATATTAAGGCTAGATTGGTAAATATAAAAATATAAATATAAAAATACAATTGACCTCTGATTTCACAAATAAGACTATCATTGTTACATCGTTGAAAAAGACAAACATATTATAGCAATCATGATATGCATTTTAACAATATGTATGATAAAATATTATTTGGAAAAGAGGTAAAGAGAAACCGTTTATTACTTTCAAGGAAATAATAATTTAAATGATTCAACATATTTAACTTATACGTAACATGTTGAGTAAAATAAAGACAATGTTCTAAATTGTAAGATAAAACAAATCATTGCAGACACTTTTTTCCGTTTGAACGTTTTCAAATATACAATTCTTCTTTGTTATGAAATATATATATATTTTAAATGAACAAAATGCATGAATTGGTTATAGACTTAAACAAATTGCAACATTTAACTGATCAAGTGCAACATTCAGAGAGTCACATATAAATTGTTCGATTTAAAAATTTACATAATACGAAATATTTTTAATGTAAACAGAAAAATATACATAAAAAGTGAAGTTTGTCATAAAACCAATAATTGAATAAATGCTGATAAGTTAATAATAAATGATCACATTAAATTTCACATGTATAGACAATATTGACAAAAGATTACATTTATAATTTGTATACATTTATTTATTTATAAATTCTATATAGCTTATATAGATAGCACTGCTACATTGAATTTATCTTATTATTTGGACTAGCTTATTAGTATGCATTCAATTAAATTTTAAATAAAAAAAATTAAAATTTCAATGTAAAAATCTTATGACAGGTTTCATTATTATGTTTATAATTAAACGAGAAAAGCCACAGTTATTATTAATAAAGCGAAACTTTGATTAGTTACTTGAGATATAATTCAAATAATTAATACACCTAATTAGCAACTAATTATGACAACAGTACAGCACAAAGGTTTTCTTCAAAATGCCCGCAACTATAGTTGATAATCCCGCTTTTAGACCCACCTTATAAGAAAGAGGTTCCCTTGTTCTATCAATGGGCACCTTTTTTCAACTGTTTGACACCTTAAGTGACACTGGGAGAACATGCAGACAGGTGTACGCAAGTACAATACACATTATATTGTGTAAGTTGGAGATAGTATCTATCTATATAAGGTGTCAAAAAAGGACAGTTCAATAGAGTAGAAAACAAACAAATACTTATTTTCTTTACAAAAAATAATCAATTTTATAAATTCTGCTTCAAAGTGCTGTCCATTATTAGTAATGCACTTTTGTAACCTTGATGGTACCGACAAACAAACTTTTCGACACAGGTCAGAATCTATGTCAACTACAGAATTTTATATGGCAGTCCGTAATTCTCTAAGAGTTCGTGGTTCTTTACCATGCACTTGTCTTTAAGCAATCCCCATAAAAATTTGTGGGTGTCATGTCTGGAGAGCGTGATGGCCATTCCATCCAACCGCGTCGGCCAACCCATGAAAGTGGGAAGTTGTAATCCAACCACCGACGTACAATAAGAGAATAGTGCAGAGTTCCCCATTTTTCTCAGGCTTTGTATTATATTAGTTACTTTTAATGTTGTTTAAATGTAAACATTTTTTTCGAAAATAATAAAGTTGTGTTGAATCAATTTGCCACAATTTGAATGTCAATATTGTCAGTTTTGATTCAGTGGGACCCGTTATCTTTCAATTTAATTTTATAATTAAATTTTTTGTTGTTCAATGCAAACATTGCGCCTCTATAATCTGTGTAAACATTGTTATATAATAATATATACTACGTAAAAGTTTTTTGTTAAATGAGAAGTTAACTGTAGACATGAACTTTAGAAAGTTAGTTTTCAATATACATATATTAACAATTTAAAATTTAATACCTGTTTATGGTGGAAAAGGTACAACTTATCCTATATATAGGCTATGCGTATTGACGATTAAACCGACTGAAGAAAAAAATGAAAGTCTGTAAAATAAGTTTTGTGGCAGATATTTTGTGAGATAAAATGTTCATCAGGCACCTCCAATTTAGTCACCTGATTGCACTTCGGTAAATTGTTCGAAAATTCTCCTTTTTAAAGGATTTTGATTTTTCCAATGTTATTAATTATTCGTAGATGATATTTTGAATACATCATATATAAAATTCATTAGAAATGTGGATTCTAAATCCTTTTTTAAAATATATTATTTATTTTTACGGTCGTATGTACCGATTAGCCAATCAAAAGCCTGAAATGTATATTTTTTAAATAAAAATTATATGAATTAAATGAAAATTATATGAAATTTTTTGTTCATTATCTATAAAAAAATACACTATAAGCATGAGCATAACGCTTAAATGATTTTTTTTGAAAGAAATGATATTTTCGTCGTCCTGGCTCACTACAAATATATATATATATTATGCTGAAAGCTGGTCATACAAACTTATGGATCATTATCTATCTCGTTTTCTATTGTTATGAAGTCGGTCAATATTTACTATGTGACACATATTAACATATAGTTTAATCAAATTAAAATCAAAATATTATGATCTTTCATTAGCTCAATATCAATATATGAAATTGAAAATCATTCAGTACATATACTTATTTTAAACTTATATTGACTATCTATCCTATTAGGATTATTTTTTATTAATATAATTTATTTTATCATTATACATTATATTATTATTTCTAATAATGTCGTCACCTTTGCGTTAAACATCTTTAAAACATTTAATATTAATTTAAAACAATTTCTAGAAGTCAAAATATTGTATTAGTATAACTTTCCAGTAAACAGTACTGCAAGCGGTAAATATGATTATTTTGTCCTTGATTCATTTTGAAGAATATGTAAACTTTTATCGATCCGTTTAAACTGTCAAGGATTCATCTGTTTTAGGCGGAGCAGTCAAAGGAGTTTAAATTTTGTGTTTGTATTATTTGATGAAAATTAAATAATTATATAAATTGATAGAAGAAAAAATTACAATAAATAATCACTGTAAAAGTGAATAAATACGCTTTATATAGAAAACTTGTATACCAATTATATATTGAAGGAAATAAACACATAATACTCGCATTATACACACAAGCTTTAAAAGCACCGACGAAGATCAAGGATGATCATATTTATATATTTTAAAATCAAATGGTAAACAAATATGCTTCCAATACTCTGATAGACACCAGAATTTATAATACAGTTAATTATCTTAGGCGAAATATATTTGCATTTTATATAATTAAGCTAAAATACTATTGTCGAGTTGATAAATTAAAACGATGGATTATAATTAGTTTATCGATATTCGTTAAATAAAACTACACTTTTCTTATCATTTAAAGTAAATATTATTGTTTAATTGTTAGCCATGTAATATATATATATATGTTAAAAGATATTGAACTTTTTTATCAATTATACTCATACATATATGAAAAACTAAATTTTACATAATTTGCAGAAACGATTGTATATTATACAATACGAATGTATAATTAAGCTATCAAAATTATCAATATATATAAACGGCCTATTTCAATTTGATTAAAACATATACACAGTTATAATTTATAAAAATAATTAACACCACACATAATTAAAGCACAACAACACTAAAAAAAAACTTAAAGCTAAACTTATAAAAAAGAGATATAGTAACAATATAGGTACGGTTAAGATACGTACTTGTTTTTATTTTCACAAATTATTTTCATTATATACATGCAACACAAATAATTAATTTCAGAATTTGATAAATTAGATATTTAGTAAGGTTTCCTAATGAAATATTGGGGAACCTTCAATGCGACCCTTTTTGTTGTTTTCTTGAGAATTTTTAGTAATCCATCAGTTGCCCCACAAATCATGTGTTAAAAATATATTTCGACTAAGTATAAACCAGAGCATGAATGTAACGACGCAGATCCTCTGTATGCGGTATTCTTTGAATGTATCCCTTGCATCATATAAATATTGAAATTAATGATATATTACCATCATGCATTGCTATGGAGTCAAAACTTTGAGTAAAATAGGTATGACATTATAGCGATCATGATGAATCATTTCTTCTTATTAATCAATGATACATTTAATGTATAGGCATATGTTTAAGTTTACTAATTTATTGTCTTTGAATAAACATAATGAATTCGTTATAATCATGTTAGTATAAATTGAAGGCCATCATAAACATTATTTAATTCACGGTATAAAATCTTCTGCAATAAAACAATAAATATCTATATTTAAATTATATTATCTATTATATTGATTTTTATTAATTTTTACTATTCTGTTTTAATTTTATAATGTTATTTATGATTTACATGGATTTAAAAAATTAAAGAGCTTTGATTAATATGTTTTTAATTTTTTTATTAATTATTATTATTAAATAATTAATGTTAAGATATTAGATCTATAATACATTTATATTTGGTTCGTTGAATACGTGAATATGTGTTAAACGAAGTTTTACATTTTATTGTATAAAATAAAAATACAGTTACTGGAAAATACGAATACTTAAATACTTGAATACGACGGTAACTGGAAAATCTAATTATGAGTACAATGCAATTCAAAAAATCTAAATTGAATTGTAAGAAATAGGAGCCAACAACATCTAGAGTAGATGTTCCAACTGCAAACCATCCTGTTGTACGCACAGGTTCATTCCTTTCAGGAAACTGTGACTTGCTTTACCACACAATCTTATGTTACAGTCTATGATTACAAACTCATGTGTCATTGATTCTAGCTCTCACTTGGACAAATGCTCTTAGTTTTATTGAATACACCTCATCTTTAATTGCACCACAGAGGAAAAAGTCTATTGGGGCTAGATCGTCCAATCCATCCTTCTGGGGATTTTTTGTCCAGATATTCACGAGCGACATTGCCGAAGTGAGCTGGAGGTCCAACTTGCATGTACCATTACAGGTTCTCATAGTCCTCTGATTGCTGCAATAAAGGAAATACATAAGTGGATAACATTTGATAAAACTTGTCAGCTATCACAGTGGTGTCGTAAAAATAAGGTCCAATGATGCCTCGAATAGACAATCCGCCCCATGCGCAGATGCTAGGGGCACATTCATATTTCTTAATGGTATGATGAGGATTAACAGTATCGTAATAGACACAATTATGTATATTAACAAAATCATTACTTCGTCTGTACAAATTATGTTGCAAAATAATTGATCATCATCAAAATTCTTGGCCAGATTCTGCGATCAGGATCATCCTCCAATAATCCAAGAACAAGTATGGGTGATAGCATTTGTATTTTTTAGTACGAAGTATGTCGTGTAATGAAGAACGAGGAATGCCTTGTTTGTTGCTTAATCGTTTAGCACTTTTACACGGACTTTGTTGCAGTGCCTGAGCTATTAAATTTGCATTCTCCTCGGTGTTGCTTCTTCTTGGTCTGCCGTCGTGCTACTTTTTGGCAACACTGTGTAGTGGAGTGAACAATATTCGCCCAAAAATATGGAGATTTATATCTGATGACCAATAATCAAAGAAGGCCAACATGAAACGTCGAAAATGTTGATGTGTTCACTTTAAAAAACAAAAATATACAAATCGAAAACCATTTTTTCCCTGATTGCAATATCACTAGGATAATAAAGTTCCAAAGGTTCAACACACAAACATATTAGTTATATCCACACTGGATGAATTTGCCAGATTATTCTTTGTCGTTGATAAACCTATTCGCACTTATTATTCACTAGACTCCACAAACATTTTCCATCGGATTGAGATCCGGACAGTAGGGAGTTTAAACATAACCTGTAATTGTTATCGGAATATCAGTGATACTTGAAACAATGAAAGTGGGTATCTTATCTTCCGCGTAGCACATGTTTGTTCATTCTAGCCTAAAATTCCCGAGGACGATATTAAATTAATAGTAAATCAACTGTCTTCTCTTTCCACAAAACTATGAGCAGCATTCGTCACTAAAAATAATGTTGAGCTAGTTTCAATACAGGTACTGCTGGGCAAATGTTCCCCGACTTTGTAATCATATTTAATATCAGAAATCCAACAAATGACCTCGATCAGTCCATCGTGCCAAAAGAACTCCCGCAAACGTAGCTATGGAGTATCAGTTTTATTTCTCATCATTGATAGACACAGACGACGGTCTTGAGGGCGGTTGTTATCCGTGGTGACAAGAGTTTTAATTTTCTCTGTATTTTGTGAAACCTTGCATAATATGATTTGTCTTATTATATCATATTCAGTTATGATTCTTCTGCTTCTGTGAATCTACCGGTCAATGTTCCCAGTCTTTATGAACAATCTTTTCCTAAGTAATCAGATTTACGTTTTCCTCATTACACCCTCGTAGAAATTTGATGCAAACTGTATTCAAATTTTCATGCAATCATAATATATTGTACATTGGTCATATTGTTTATGTCGAACATTTTGCATTTAACTATCTTATATGTTATTATTGACAGATTTATAATTTAAAACATCTTTATCTTGTTATAATTATCTTGCTTTTAAATCTGTTTTTAAAGTTTCATATAACACAAATTATTTAATGATTTCAGAATATATTTTTATAAAATATAAATAATTAACTTTATTAAAGATGTGTTGCTTATTATTTCACATCTTAGTAGTATGAGAGTGCGCGGTCTAGTTTACCCCCCCTCCCCCTCGAAACCGAAACCGAAACTAAATCTAAAAATAGAAATGAGTCACCCCCCCCATTTTTTTCTTAATTTTTTTTCCAACTCATGTTCCTATTGGCCGATTCAAACATGGTCAAGGTCGTTTCCGACTAAATCGTGGGTGGGGATTCCGAATTTGGGGTTCCCCAGTCTATTTGGGAATTCCCTAACGAGTTTTCATTTTATACGGCAAGGGTGCGTATTTGCATCTATCCAATCAGTAACCCTTTAGAAATTTGACAGATTTTCACAGAATAAAAGGCGTTGTAAAGAGCTCCGGAGCTCACTTTTTATTTGGTCGGTGAACAGATCAGACGTGTTTCTGTCTCTGTAATCTTCTCATATTTTATTTATTGTTATTATACCAAAAAATGCATCCTAATTTTATATGGCATAATGGAAAACGATACTGCTTAGTGAATGATACGCCGGAAGAAACATC
>JAUZND010006538.1:0-10726 GCA_034780555.1 Coelogynopora nodosa
GTTTTTTGTCGGATTATTGTCTTAAACGTTTTCAGGTTGTATGTATATGGTATTTTTAAACCTTAGTTTATGTTTTACTGATGCAATACATTTAATAGCATTAAAAATTGCTATACTTTTGAAAAAATAAACACATACGAAATGATAACGAAAAAAATGGTAAAATTTTGTTCGTGTCCGGTGACTTTTGGCCGCGGCTGTATATATATTTAGATTAGAACTACTTTAATTTTTAAAATATATTTAGTAAATTATATATATTGATTATATATCTAGATATACAAATCAAGAGCATCACCAAGAGGGCGAATGCTCTGCCCACCTTTTGGAAAAAAGCTGGCCCTTGTGTAATATATAAGCTGGCCTCTATGTAATATATAAGCTGACCCCTGTGTAATATATAAGCTGGCCCCTGTGTAATATATAAGCTGACCGCTGTGTAATATATAAGCTTCTCGTAAATTAATTTATTATGATATCCTGTTGAATTGAGAGCTTCTTTAAAAAAATATAAATTATTAGTTAAATAATTTTTGAAGTGAGTGTCTTCTCTATATATAGGGACCCATGTTCATTAATTAAATAAACGCCTAATAAACGCATTATCAATCGATTCTTGAATAAACATTTAAAGAATATTTCAATCGCAATCTAGAGTATATACGAGTAATTGGCCCTTAATTCATTTATATTTCTACTCCTCCTTTTACAGAATCTTGGATGTTGCACAACAACTTACACCATTAGTAAGCAATCAAATAAACTTTTAATAATCATCGAATAACCGTAAATACACATATCCAATTAAACCAAAAAATTTCCTATTTACACATTTTATAACTAAAATAATCACGACAATTGCATGTATTTATTTACTTCAGCGCTACAGATTGAAATAACCATGTCAACATCGCTATAAGAAGGAAATATCAAATGGTTAAAAGGCAAAGGCCTAAATTATACAGAAACAACAGATTAAAAATATAATGTTTATAAAATAATGATTTGAGTTGTTTTAATTATTAACATTGCTATATCCACATTCTTTAAATAGAATCCGTAAAATAATGTTTAACTGATATTTTTACTTCCTGTATTACTATAATAGTTATGCAAAATAATCCACAAGAAAATCAAAACCTGATGTAGTACACATATATATATATGTGATAATAAATAACCCACAGCACTTCTTCCCACCACCCTATCTAAACTTAATAACACTATCGATTATTGTATAATGTACACACTCAAGTCAATCTAAGTTAAGACTGTAATTAATGTAAGTGTATATAGTATTATATAAATGAACGCCAAAACGCTGTTTCCCATACCTATAGAGAAACCAGTATCTATAGCTCTAGTATTCTGTTAACATAAATTAAACGAACTTATATGTTATGTTAAAGGTGTGAATGTTATTACACGTTTTTTCTATATTTATGTTTTAGTTTATGAGTCAGAAATATTTAAGGGTTGAGATTCACACCGTTAGCATATATTATATAATAGTAATTATAAAAATAAATTAAACGGTATGATTCCACTTGATCCTTTGTGAAATGTAAATTATACCAAAAAAAACATTTATAAAAGTTAATAGCCTATTATTTGTACTATTTATTATGCACGTATTTTTTAAACATGTATTACCTTTGAGACTAATTTAAATGAAATGTATAAATCGACAAATATTTAGTTTAAAATTACTAAAGACACGAAACTTATTTCACGAAAAATCAAACAAGTTGACTTTGAATTTTTTGCAATTTTTTTTAACGTCCTATCTTTTAAAGAAATAACAATATGTAACAAAACTAAATGAACCTACAAAATTAGTAATTTTTAATTATTAATTTTAGACGAATTTGCAATTATTATTTAGCAAATTAATATTAACAGCATAACTTCTTACAAAAAGCAGAGTATTTTAATTTATAATCTAAAAAATTAACATAGTTTTTCAAGGTTATTGTTTTAATTACCATGAATATATTTTTTAATGTTTCAATTACTTTGAATTTAGATATACTAGATGCAAAATAATAAAGTGCAAATAAAGCACAAGGTACAAATGTTTTAAACACAAGATTTAAAACATTGTTACAAATCTATTTCAAGATTCTCAAAAATAACTGAAACAGTTTTACACAGTTGTGTTTAATTATTTCCTTTATATTCCTAATATTTTATTGGTTTTGTTTAAGTTAAAGTTAATATAACTCTCTATATCTCTATATATAACTCTCTATATACTCTCTATATATTATATACTTACTATATTAATACAACTTTATAATAAATTGTTTTATTAACATTATAATAATTAGCTTTTGTTGTCATTGTTGGAAATAATTTTTATACGCAGAATAGAAATCGATCATCTCGCGACGGTTTTAAGTCAATATTCTTGTTGTTCCTGGTGGCTGTAAAGGTACAGCGTTATCAAGGTGCAGTGAAAACATTTGTTTACTTACTAAAATATAACTAAAGACAGGCGCGTTTTCATCCCTACTCTTATGCTAATGCTTTCTTGTAAATAAAAAGAATATAGTATCATTAAAAAAATTTAATATAATATGAAAATATAGATTTACAGTGTGATCTTATACAATTATAATAATTTCGAGAAGCAAATATTGATTTGGTAATAGTAGATATATATATATATATATATATACCCTTTCATACAGTTTTGCTATAATAATTATATTTTAGCCTCAAGTTTAGAATATTATAGTTTATAAAATAATATGGATAGCTTATTTTTTTAAAGATTATCTGTTTTATAAACAACTTTTTTACAAATTTATTGCTTCATTAGCACTATATTATACGAATATTACTTTACACTAAACAATTTATGTATCATTTCAAAAAAATTATTAAAATAAAATAAATAAATAATTTCCCAATTTTTTTATTTTAAATTTATTTTACATTTCAAAAAAATGGTTAAAATAAAATAAATAAATAATTTTCCATTTTTTTTATTAATTATTAATTTATATAAACATATATATTGTATATATAACTAAATAATGTAGCTAAAAATTAGTATTTATATTTGATATATAGTAGAAAATGTTAACAAAAAATATATAATTAAACTAAAAAAACACTCCCTGTGAGTTGTCATACATATTCACTTATTTTGTTTTAATTTTGCTTTTTGTAATTATGCTATACTTTTTATTATAATCCTGTCCCGATGACGAATCCAGTTGATTCTAAACAAGTCAATTTTAATTTAGGAGAAATAAGTATTGCTTTATAAAGACATAAATAATTTGTCTATTTTATTTAAATTATTTAGAGCCAATATTTTACAAAATACGTTTGTATTTTAAAGAATTAAAAAACCTACATTTCATGAATCAACATATTGTTTTTACATCTATGCCACAAAGGGACTTATCCCCCTCGATACCACACCCACACCTAACACACCCACCCGAAAGGGACCCGAGGCACCGTCGTCCACCTCCAGAGTGTAGAAGTCGACCGGAGAGCCAGGACAGGGCCTCCAGACGACGGTGATGATGTTGCGCTCGGAGCTGCACTCTTCGGTCGTGAACATGGGGATGCTGGGGACTGGCGAGGAAACAGAGGAGCAATATTAAACTAGGCAAGAGAATGCATATATATGGAATCGAACCATTCTGGAACCTATTCGAATTATCCTGTATTGACTCCTTAAATATTTAATGAAAAATTGATGTTATTTGATAACTATTTTAGTAATTTTAATAAATCAATTTTTTTTTACTCACATTAATAACCCTTTGTCCGTGGAGGGGGAGGGGGATGGGTGTGTACCAATTTTTTAAAAAACAAATGAAGTTTTTGTTTGAACGATGTAATGTATGACCCTAATTTTTTTACTCAGCGGCTAAAATACTTTAATCTAACTAAAAAATACAATAAATATAATTTAGAATATTTTAACATATCAGAGCTATTTTATATCGCCCCCCCACACCCTGGTTTTTATTACTTGCCGATGATATTAGGAGCTAAAACGAGCTAAATTAATAAAACTAATAAGTTAGTCATAAACAATATATTTAACTTAAATAATAAATTTAATTATTAAAATATCCAGCAATTTAAAATAATACTGAAATAGAATTTATACTACTTATAGCTTATTTATATAAGTAGTAAAATAATAAAAATATACCAAACTATTATAGATCCAGTGATCTGGAATCAGATGCAAAAAGAATCAAGTCAATTGGTTACTTTGATCAAAAGTTATAGCATGTATGGGTCAATATGTAGCATATATGGATATTTTCCCATAGTTTTTCAAAACTTGAGTTTATGACGTAATCAAGTCATAAAAAATAACCGATTAATTCTTTTGAAAATAAAAACAGCTTGATAAATCTTTAGACAGTATTAGTTTACCAAATTTTAGATTAATCGGTTGATATGAAGTTTGTTCTTTTCCAAGGGGATGGCAAAATACCCCCCCCCCCCCCCTTCACAGCAAACCCAACAAAATATATCCACGGACGAAGGATTAACCAATTCATAAAATATAAATAAAATTCTTACTAAAGTGCATTTTTTTATAGAATGTTTAACCATAAAATATGTAAAGTTTCACAATGGGCATATCAAAAATGAAGTAAGTGTATATAATGTTTTACCGTTACTTAAGGGGGATCCAGTATATTATTATCCTATGGTGTAAGTAATGATAAATTATTGGTTCAACATTTAAAAATAAATTGACCTTATAATGGGCAATTTAGAGAGAAGAATTCGATCAAAGGATGCCAATCAAACGCATCGCTGTGGGAGTTTTATAGATTACTTTGGACTGCGAGGGTTACATGTAAATATTATTAGCCTCAAACACAATATTATGATTAGAGGTAGCACATTCGCTTCCAGCGATCGAATTGAATTTATTGAATTAAGCGTAATCTTTGTAATAAACCTCACATAGGTGAAACTATACGGTGTGTTTGATATGCGAATGAATGGTCATCAGAATCGTATAAAACATTATATAAAGCCAAGTTAAAATGTTAGATTAAAATTTGAATTATAATAAAGTAAGCGATTCATTCTATTTACAAAGATAATGCTTTTGACTAGCTAAGTAGTTATATTTGAATAAATTCTTGAATTAAGTATTTTCGAAAGTAGAAATTGAAATAATTCATCAAACCGGCATAGTTGGGAAGAGGTTTATTTGTTTTAATTTAATTTTTCAATATAAAAAATCAAATTTAATGCCGTTTGACTCAACACTAAATACGGCCAGCTTTTAAATAATATTTAAATCTATTTTTTTATTGATTGACATTCATGTATTATAATTATTTACAAGTATCTATTGCATGAAAAAAATTATGAATCTGTTTTAATTGAATCTAATAGTTTTAATATTGATATTAAAATGTATAGCATAATGTATACTATTATATTTTTATATATTAAATTTGAAAAATAAATAAAAATTGTGAATCTATTTAAATTTAAATCTGAAAGTAATAGTTTTAAAATTAAAATTAATAGAATAATGTATACTCTTATATTTTCTATATAATAAATTAGAAAAATTGAAAACATAAAAAATACTAACTGACCTCTCCTTTTTAATTAATATGTTTATGCCAATATATAAGGAGTTTATATACAAAAATACTTGAGGATAAAAATATTCCCCAGAGTCTCTTTATTTTGTTCTCTAATGTAATTTGGATTAAAAAAAATAAATAAAAAAAAATTTCTTGCCGTTCCAAATTAAAAATCTTCATGTAATTATTTAACTATGCTAATTAGTCTGTTTACGACGATTTAAAACTGGATAACAATTCAGATAAAATGTGTTGACTTTTCAACTAATCTATAATGCTGAAACAAATTAAGAACAAAAATTAAACATGATTAATAATATGTGCTAAACACTGTAACAATAGTATGCTTAAATTTTTTCAGAAATCTTAATAATAATGTTATGTTTTTAGTTAAACAGATTCTTTCCCGTCAACTATATGAAATGTTATCTATATAAATGTCATATTTATACATTTAGAAAGAAATATAAGCCCTCAAGTCAAATTAAATGAAACTGGGTGACATATACGTATATCTTATAATATTTCACCACTTTCATTTATTCAAAAAGAAATATTCAATTATAGATTTTTCTAAAGATTTCAGCATTTTTAATCAGAAAATTTAAGCTAAAATATTCTATCGCGAGTCAGGAGTTATTATTACCCATCTCTTAAAATAATACTCCATAAATAATCTACTTTATAAATATTTAATAAAACTACGCACTAACGAATCCTAATAAAACGATTTAGATTATTTAACACTCTTAATAGAATAGCAAAAATGCCGCAATTGATTTGGCTATATGATATCAGACAAGCGATAAAATTCCACTTTCGAGTGATTACAAAATTAAGTGAACAGAATAATATATCTGTCATATTGAATAAAACAATTTGACAATAAATCAATAAATCAATAAATCAATACACTGACAAAAATGAGCCAGAGGGTGACACGTTCCTTTTACCTTGACATTTGAGACATTCTATATACTTAGACATTTCCATTGAAAAATATGTTGTGTAATATTTTTTCTGCGTTAAAAGTATAATTCAATGCTGTAAAATGTGCATGCTTCGCAAGATTTTGTTAAAATCTAATTATCCTTTGGCTAAAACTTGACTTACAACATAAATTGCATTTTGAGATATATTCCAATTTAGAATTATATTCATATTCTTGGTATATTCACATTGTCGTATTTTTAAAACATAATTTTTTGTTAAAAACTTTCTTATTTGTAAATTACTCCTTAACCGAATAATATTTACAAAAAACAAAATAATGATATGTTTAACTAGTTGATTCAAAAATATTGATTCTACGAAAAACAGACTAAGGAAATGAAAAATCGGATACAAATGGAAAAGGGTATTTATAAAAACAAATTATTTGAAAGATTCTTATGCGGCCTTGGGCTCTTTAATTTGGTAATTATATAATGTAATATCTCCGCATTGTTTTCTTAGCTAACAAAAGCACTTTCAAACCTTAAAAAAGCTCGATTTAAGCATTTCGGTACCTAATCAGGTCAATTTGTGCAATATCAGTATCAGATATTATCTGTTTCTCTAAAGTCAATTATTGTTACTCACCTTCGGAAACACTAAAATTACGAGCCTGATTATGGAATATCGACAAAATTCTGAGACCATCTTATTCAGAAAAAGGAATAGTTTCGCGAGAGTAAGAAACGCGAACAACTATTGTACTTCTTAAATCAAAATATTTTAATGAGTTTATGTCTCTACTTTTATCAGAGAAGCCATTTTCTAATTTCTAATTTCTATTATAATATATATTTAATTTTTTAATTACTATCTGTAACTTTATATGCATTTTTTATAACATATGTTATAAATAATATTTGTGGTTCGATGATAACTCATTTCTTTTGCATGACCTTTCTGGAGTTTAGTGATGAATGTTGCTTTTTCCTTTAAATTCTTTTACATTACAATTTTGATTTGTTTTGTGGTGGTGTTGAGGAATTGAATAATATGAGTTCATTTACTATGCTATATAACTGATGGTATTTGAAAACGTATTGGTAGACAAGTTTTGAAAAAATCATTTTTAATTTTAATTAGTATGATCCGTTTTAAAAAACTTGAAAGGTTAACTAAATATTGATATTTAAAACTAAAATGCATAAAAAAACAAAACAAATAAAAAATTGCTTAATAGTCAATTATATAGAAATTATTAGTCGCAAAAATTATTCATTATAAAATCTGTTAAACGAAAAAATAACACATGAATGATTAGATGTTTCAAGTTAATATTAGGCACAAGAAGAGGTACACTTTTTTTTTAAATGTAGTATTTATTATATTGTAACGTAAGCTAGTACATAGCTACGTTTAATTCCACTTATCTAATCATATCACTTTATAAACTGGCTTACATTACCCCAAAATTGTCTATTTGATTACAAAATATCAAAGGAAAGAGTTCAATAATATTTTTTATTTTCCATCATTTCATCGAACAACATTATCATTTACACTCCGTTCACAATATTTATGGCTGTTGTGATTGACACCAATAGTTTGTGATTAGAATATAAATCTAGTCTGATTCAGTAAAGTATGGTATGCTATATGTTTTGGTTTTCTGTTCAGATCAGCGCACGCGTCGGTTTAATAAGTTTAACACGTTTTACTTGTTAAGGATATGTTCATAAACAACGTTTACGCCCGGTGAATGTACTGTTTTTTGGATATAATGTATACAATGTAAAGGTTGAATTTTGTCTCTATTTTGGATCCCTTTCAATAAATTACGTTGGCAACATAATATACTATAGTCAGGCTTAGTGTAGTCTATACTGTTTTGAGGCGGTTATTGTATAATGACGAAGAGAAACATTATGGCAGAGGTAGAGAATTATACGCTACATTATATTTAAATCGAGACTAGATAAATTAAATATTGATTAGTAATGCTGTTGTGAGTTCAGTAATTGTATAGCGATCCTCTTAAAATAGAAAAACTGACGCCATAATTTTAATAAAAACAGCCGTGCCGCACAAAAGGTTTAGCTATATAGTGTACGTATTAGGCACCTTTTTAGGCTTTATTTTATTGTTTTTGTTGCAAATAATACACTTGTAAAACCATAAATTATATAATGTACAATCAATCTATTATTTATGATATTCTGCGGAATAAAGATAATGTTCCAATTTATGACGAATTAATCATTTTTATGTATATATACGGGATTTATGTATATATATCGAATGTATGTAACTTTTTATCTGATGTATATTTCTGTAAATATTACTATATTTTAATTGGCTTTAATTTAATTAAATTACTAAAATATACATGTAATTCAAATTAAATATACTATAAAGTACCAAATACGGAAACCCATCCAAATAATGTAATTGGGGTAAGTTTAGTTTACTTAGTAATCTTCTAACGTCCGTATCGCGAAATTAAATGTTCTGTTAATATTATATGAAATAATATATGATTAGCTAAATTATATTATTAATTTAAACAAATAATAATCTTATGAGTATAAAAAATATATCAATGAACACATTATGAGTTTTTCATTATTAAACTTTTGGTGTGTTATTAAATTACTTAAAAATGTAATATTATTTGCAACATTAAAAACTAATCTGCTGATCCAATTAATTAATTATGTCTGTATTAAATTCATAAAAAGTCATCAATCAAAATACTACACGGTATTAACAGGAGAAAAATAAATAAACCAAAAACAACGTTTATCAACAACATATTTAGTCAATTCCGATGACATATTTTTATATCAATGTTTAATTAACTGCATCAATCAAACTAGTTTAAATATATGTTAAATATACAATGATTTTTTTTAAATTGCCCGAGTGTTAAAGTTCGGTGTTAAGCAAATTATGTAAAAAAATATGTTTAAAATTGTCATGACAACTGTGAGTCAGAACAGCAATTCTGAGACGGGAGTATAAATGTTACTTATATATCGGTATTCTCACCTTTGAATTCGTTGAATCCCAGGGAACGAATCTTCTTTTCCAGTTCTTCGGTATCAAGCTTAATCTCAAAATCTGGGCTAACGCGAGGCCGCATTTCCATCTCCTGAAGGAAGGTTTGTTCGACCAGACTAACACGGTTGATCAGTGTGTGAGAAATCTGACCAAGGTAAAGAGTTGAAAATGCGGAAATGGATGGTATGTGTACAATATTATATAAAAAATTAAAGCGATAAACTTTCAATTTTTGATTATTTGTTTCAAAAATGCTTCCTTTTATGTCTTATATGGTATTTTATGCTTTCTATGTTTTTATACGGCTTCTATGTGTTAATGTCTGTTTCACTATTTTTTTTAATCTAATATGTATTTCTATTCTTCTTCCAATAGACACCGAAATTTACTTAGAAAAATAAATTATTAATTGTTTACAATTATTTTTTAAAACATGTTTTGTTACTTTTTTATATTAACGACTTTACAAATTAAAGTATGTTTTAATAAAATGTTTATTTTAACAGTTCTAGTGTTTATTTTCGAAGAAAATTGATCCGGTTTGTTTTCAACTAGTCATCGTTTTTTAAAAACATATTCCTTATATGATTTGTTCCTGATTTTTCTTTCTATTCTCTCGGCTCTGGCGCTGCATGTTTCCATGGGCATGCTTTTTATCTTTTCATGCACCAAGCCTATTTCATTGTGCACGATGAGTTTATTTTTTATTTTCCCAGTTGTTAATCCTTTATTTATCTTTATTATCTCATAGTGTCTAGATGGACATCACTGTTGAACTTATCTTTTTGTATAGGGCCTACGACAATCTTTTCATAATCTGTTTATTTTTTCATGGATTGATCTCTTGCTAAAGGATAATTTTATGGTTTTATTTTATTAATTTTAGTATGAAATTAGTCTTATATCCTGTATGTTTCGACTATTATATGAACTTGCATCCATTAATATTTGCAAATTGAATTATATAATATATATATTGTTGGGCCTGTACAAGTAAGCCAATGTTTACTTCAATTCAAAACTTGATTACAATATAACAAAATAAGAAACTAAAAGTAAATATATATTGTATTATAAGACGAAATTTGTATAAATATGTTTTAAATAAGTAATAATACTCAATTAATCATTAAAAA
>JAUZND010006539.1:0-10726 GCA_034780555.1 Coelogynopora nodosa
GTATATAATCCACTGATAATGGTGACATCGAGTATATAATCCACTGATAATGGTGACATCGAGTATATAATCCACTGATAATGGTGACATCGAGTATATAATCCACTGGTAATGGTGACATCGAGTATAATCCACTGACAATATAAGCACAATTATAACAGAGTATAACAAACAATTAAATCCGATTCTTTCAAACAACAACATCTGAGCCTTTGTATAATTTTCTTTGTTTAGAACAAGCAATAACCCGAGTAAAAAACATTCTAAACTTCGAAGGCCTAAGCACCAACGACCACGATAGCATAGGTGTGTATATATATATATATGCGAGCAGCACCAACAACAAAAAACTATTCTAATAAAATGTGAACTTTATGAAATGCCGTCCAGATATATATAGCTTGCGCATTATTAAATTAACATTTTTATTATCGAGACGAATTATATTCAAAGGACTTACGATCTGTAATGAACAAAGTAAAGATTAGCAAAATAATTACTTTTAAACTGAATAGATGTTTCAATAAATATGAGTATAGGTTTCTTTCAGCTACTACAATGTAACACACAGATCAATAATTATATACATCAGTGACCGTAATAGATTATGAATACATACACTTACTTAACAATTATGATTAATGACGCGAAATATTTTAATAGTAATAAGCAAATGAATAAGTTATATAATTATTAATTTTATATAAAATGTTATAACTATATTAGTAGATATGCCAATATAACTCCTATACAGATAGGCCCTACTCATATAAGAAAATATTTAATTACGTATTACTTATGGTATTACATATTAAAATCAAATATGTAAAAAAAACGAATACTGCATGTTATCCAGCTGTTAAAGATCGGAACAGCCGATCGTGATAAAATGTGGAGCCAGCGGACAAAATCTTATGAAAGAGGCCATGTGACCAACCCAGCTGAATATAACTCAATTATATAAAACATTAAACATTTTTAGACATTGGTTATTTTTGTTTTTAACTGTTGTGGTTATACATTTAGTTTTTTCAATTTATATTTATATAAATTATACTCTATAAAATATATGTTTAATTAGGAATAAAAAATTAATAATACATTTTTTGGGTCTTTTTTCAATAGTTAACGAAAATCTAGAATTCGTTTTTTTATAAGTTTATCTTTAGAGAAGAGGAATAGAGAGGAGAATTCAATATTTCGACTGCACAATAAGATTTATCAAGAGATAATGGTAGTAAAGGAAAGTTAGCAATTTATAATCAGTATATAGCCCCCTGTAGCGAAAAGGAATCGGATTAACACTCCCGACCCTGATCATACCCACCGAGATAATAAGCCAAGACGGAATATTCGATTTCAAAATATGACACACTAATTGAAGAAACAAGGGGAGCTGGCTTAGCTGAAAGAAAAGAATATTTGACGAGGAAATTATATGGCTTTCTTTTTTAATGCAGAGACAATAAAAGTACAAACGAATGAAGATTGCAACAATAAGATACATACTACAGACACTACAGATACTATAGACCTTTCTCCATTTATATGCTAATTAATTGAGAACCAGTTTAACAATATGTTATATGGATTTAAAAGTATAATTGAAGCTTTTCGTTTGAGAAAATATATTTTTATTGTAGTTTAGCTTTGTATTACATTGAAGGCCTTTTGTCATATTTATACAATACTTAATAATTACTTTATAAAAACAATAAGTTTGTCAATTACTGATACATAATAAACATAAGTAAAATATGCAGTTATGAGTCATACATTTTTTTAATTGAAAAATAATACGCTACTTTTTTTAAATATAAACATTTTATATCATGCTACTACAATAAACTATAGTAATGCATGAAAATATGTTAATTAAATCATATTTAACGTGTGAATTCTATTTTTAATAGGATGAGTAGATACAGGCCAGTACGCTGTATGTTTAGACTAAACCAACCATTGCACCTTTTTTATACAAAATATTAATCGTTTAATACAATATAGCACGTCTAACTTTAAATCTACTCACTGAAGTTCTTTCATTAAAGAAGAGTACCACGGTAAGGTAGGGGTGCGGGGTGGTACATAGGGGCCTTTAGCAATTATTCAAAATTTCGTAAAACGGGTCCATCACTATTCTAAATTATGCGCATACTAATTTATTCGTCTACATTATACATCTCAATTTGCTAACAAAACATTTTTATATACGACCAGATGAATTTTTAAAATAATTTTTTGCGCCCATATAATCAAATTTAGATAACGATACAGTGGCTTCAGAACTGGGGTAATTGCCCCCCAAATAATTAAATTCCTAGGGGGGGGGGGGGCAGAATTATATTTGTACCGCATATAATAGTAAAAAAAATTGTGTATTTATTAAATATTGATTTTTTTTGGATAGAAGCTACCTATATACTAAGAATATATTTGTACCGCATATAATAGTAAAACAAATAGTGTATTTATTAAATATTGATTTTTTTTGGATAGAAGCTACCTATATACTAAGAAAAAATCAAATACTTTTGTAGTATTACTCTACGACTATATCTGTAACGTGCATCTATAGTAAATAATTATATATACAATATATCAGTATATGTTTTTACTTCCACGAGGTTTACCTTTTCGAGGGCACAAATAAGAAGAGGGAAATTTAAATCAATTGTTAAGAATGGCATCTATTTAAATGATTTATCGGGTTGGCTACACAATTAATTACATTAAATAATAATTAAAAATATTAAATAGTATGTAACAAGGTATGTATTATCATATATCAAAAGTATTAATCGAATGCATGGTATAATATATAATATATATATACATAACAATTTACAGTGGTGTATGCTTTGTAATAAGTATATTATACTATACAAAAAACAAGAAAACATTTACTATTATATATAACAAAATAATATATCATACATCTAATCGCAAGAAAGTACATAATTAAATCATGTTTGACAGCTAAAAATATGTAAAATGCAGTCTTCTTCACAGTAAAAATAGAACAAACACAATGTATTTAGTTAAATGCTTTTCAGTAGCACCATGGCCTACTAGTAGCCTATTTGCAAGTGTCATTTAGTCATTTAGTACATAAGGTTATTATATCTCTATCAATTTAGGACATCATGAGGTATTTTTCTTTCAATGCGATTCTAAATAAAAGTCTACTTGACTGTTCCCCTTCTCAGGCTAAATAGAATTCAAAATATGGCTGTTGTGTGTTTTGTGTATGATCAAAGGTAATAACAAATATATTGAACACTGAACGAATTATAAGCCAGTAAATAGGATCATCAAAGCTTGGCTTTATGTTTATATTCATCATTCTTTTGTATTTAACTAAATGTTCCCAGCTATTGGGTTGATGGCTCTACCATAATTCCTGAGTGAAGTTTACACCAAATGCGTCAGTAGTATAGAAAGGGTGGATTCCACCACACTTATAAATAGACAATGACTCATCGATAACTCACAACTTCCCAACCCCTCTTTTTTTACGATCCGGATCATTATGGAACATAAATAAGTCAAAATCTTTCATTGGGTATATCCTTTTAGGGTAGTAACCTATGGCAACCAAAGTTGGTATGATGACTCACAAATATAAGATCAAAATTTTATGCCACTTACAAATATTTGTAAGTAGTATATAATATTAAAAATTAAATAAGTGTCTAATTACATCGTAATCTTATTGTTTAATTATAAATATAGTTTTTAGACTGTTTTTTAAATTTTGGACGAAAAATTACGTCATTTTTGTTTTTAGCCTATAACGTTTGATGTCTACAACTTTTGACAACCAAACTTGGTGTAATGACTCACTACCATAAGCCAAATCTTTCATACTATTTTCTTTAGTAATTACTATAAAAAAATTTTTTTTAAATATATATATTTTTTATATTCTAAAATAAAGTTTTATATATATACACATTTAGAATAACCATGAACCAGTGTCAATTATTTGTCTCCAAAATTTAAATAACGGTCTAAAAACAATATTTATAATTAAATAATAAGATTATAATGTCATTGGACAATAATTAAATTTTTAAGGTTATATACTACTTACAAATATTTGTAAGTAGTATAAAAATATTGATCTTATATTTGTGAGTTATCATATCAACTTTGGTTGTCATAGGTTACTTCCCTAAAAAGATATAACCAATGAAAGATGTTGGCTTATTTATGTTCCATAATGATCCGGATCGTAATTTATTCACACCCGACCAATGAATCACTACGGCCACCAATCAACCACGAGAACAGTCATCAACATCATCACTATCTTCGAGGGCAGCACAAAGCGGCCTGAAGTTCGCCCTCGCCTCCACCCACCGGGCTACACTCAGCAGGCGCTCCTCTCCCCCCTGGGCCGCCACCAACTGGAGGGAGAGCGGCAGCCGGCCACGGAGGGAAAGGCGGACTGGCAGACTCAGGGCGGGTACACCGGCCAGATTGACGGGCTGGGTGCAGACGTCGTCCCGGGAGACTCGGGTCTGGTTGTCCTCGAGGGAGAAGGCGGAGTGGAGGGGAGCCTGGGTTGGAGTCACCGGGGTGAGGAGGAGGTCCACACGCGAGAAGGCGGAGAGGAAGTCTGCGTGGACCAGGCGCCACACACGCTGTGCCTGAGTGGTGCAATTCATTAGTGATGGTACAGGCTATATCGTACTGGTATAACATACAAGTGGATATATGGTTCTCGCGCTTTTATATAAATGTAGATATAAGAAATGTAAAACAGAATTTTTAATATTTTACAACATCAATTATCCTACGAAGTATAACATCAATAATATAATTAATAACATCAATACATCAAAGACCTATATATTATTGCAGTAATAAAATTCTAAACTGTTGAAATATGTAATTATATAATAAAAAAAATATATAAGTGTCTCCAAAAGCTGAACAACATTTACGTGAAAACATTGCACATGTCAGGAAAATAAGGATAGTTAATTATATTTTTGCTCCAAATGAAATAATTAAAAAGTAAGGACAGCGGTATTTTTCAGTTCAGTAGCATAAAAAATATATATATAAAAACAAACATTAATCATATCATCACATCTGAAACACACCTGATGAAGATATCGATCAAGATTGTCACGTAGCAGAAAATAATTCCCGGCCAGTATCCTGCCTCGCACCACATCGTTGAACCCCTCCCTTCTAGTGGCCGCATAGAGGTGCTCAGTGTCGGTGAACCTCTCCCCCTCCGCCCGATGCCCGAACTCAACTCCGTCATAGCGCGCCATATTGGAGGAGACCTCGGCACAGCACAACACCGAGTAGCACTTGATACTGTGCTGAGTGTGAGGCATGGAGACCCGCTCCACCGAGCAGCCAGCATCACACAGCCATCCCGCCACCTCATCCCAGACGGCCAACACCTCGGGGTCCATGCCAGGAGTGTGATACTCGACGGGGATGCCCACCCGAAGTGGCGACACATCACCGTCGGACGAAGAGAGTTGGAGAGTGCGAGGGGGCCCGGGCGTCGAGGTGGAATCACGAGGATCAACGCCGTTGACGAGGTTGAACACTTCCGCCGCATCAGTCACACTTGGGGCAATAATGCCGGGTACATCGAGGCTGTTCACCAGCGGTATCAAGCCGTAACGAGACAGACTACCATAGGACGGTTTGAATCCAACCACTCCGCAATAGGCGGCTGGGTTGCGAGTGGAGCCCCCCGTGTCCGAACTCAACGCCACGACCGACAATCCCGCCGCCACCGCTACCACACTTCCCCCAGAGCTCCCCCCTTCAATGTGCCACTCGTCCCCCTTTGGAGACCAGGGATTCCGAACAGGACCCATATGGCCGTCGATAGAGCCGCAGCCCATCCCAAACTCGTCCATATTGGTCTTGCCCAGAAGGACACCCCCCTGATCGATCAAACGCTGGACAACAGCAGCCGTGTAGGGCGGGTGAAAGTTGTCGAGCATTTTCGAGGCGCATGTGGTTCGGATACCATCGGTGCAGAAGTTGTCCTTCACCACGAAGGGAATGCCGTCGAAGGGGCCGAGACTTGTGCCCGTGGCATAACGTGCCGATGAGGCAGCCGCTTGTGACTGGCTCACTTGTTCGGTGACGGTAATCAGGGCGTTCAGGTCCTGTCTGGCAGTGATGCGTTTATTGAGAGTTCTACAGAGGTTTGATGGTGACAACTTGTTGGACAGAAATGCTGAGTGGAGTCGATGAATTGTCATTCCCCAACCTAAAATTAAAAACAAATCGATCAGATAGTAACGCCGAATACAATAGTAATCATATTAACATATACACAAATCTATATATTATTCATGTAGAATATAATCTGAAATCTAAATAATTGTATTGCATATTACAATGGATAATTATAGAGTATAAGTCAGCATAGAGCATATAATAATAATTCTCACACATTGTAAACTTTACTAATATAAAAGTATAAAATCTCAAGTCTACCACGATTTTATCGAAACTGCCTCAGAGTGAAATTCGTAACTGTTCCTTGTTTTAAGTTTTTATCGGCCATTGGCACTGCTAGATCCAATGAATAAGGGGTCCGAAGTCCTAGGGAGGGGTCCTAGAATCCACGAATAACAATCGATAAGTCGAAATTTGAACACCATTTAGCAATCTAGAAGGACAAAACCCAGTACCTTCTCGGGATCTGGTTCAGAATTCAAAGTGCATTCAAAAAAAATTTAATATGGGGGGTGATCCAGAGTCGACAACCCTTTTACTACTGTTAAGTAAGCTAGACAATCAGAAACATATGCAATAAACCACAATGAGAGAGCGCGATCGCACAACCCTTATTATATTAAAATATCACCAAACAAATCCAGAATACTCCACAAACTCAGTTAACTATACTGTAATATCGGTCAATGGTACCACCTGGTATAATAACAATCACACTTCTGCTATCCACCTGCTGAATAACTATCCCACTCCTGCCATCCACCTGGTATAATTATAAGTAGTAAATTCCCTATATTTTGTTGATAGCTTATTGATTTGTTTTTAATATAAAAATTAAATTATTAGCCAATAATAAGTGAGATTGCTTGCAAAATATATAACTTGTTCTACTTGATACAATCACTCGAAAACATGACTTATACTATACAACAGATTGCTTTGTCATTTAATTGCATAGTGTAAGTTGTTCATGCAATCAGTTGCTCACATATCTGATTGCTTAGATATTGGTTCAACTGGATATAAGTTCACATATAATTAGTTACATGAGCAATTTATGCATGACTAAAGTATATTGTGTAAGTGAGGCTTTAAACAAGAGAAATAAGCAGGCCTAACCAAGTTAGTTAACAATGGATATTCAGAGGCTGTGAAGGTGAACCTATAAGTAAGATGTCATCAATATGGATTCAACAAAGTAAGTTTGGAGGAATGATAAGATAAACAATATTTTGGAGTACCTTCTGTAGAATAGATGACAATTATATATATACTACTGACAGAACACTTATTTTGTTCTTAGCATTTTACCAACGGTTACATAAAATTCCAAATAAAATGTTGTTATTTAGTAAATCTGTCAGATCTCTTATTGGCTAACAACTTTCGCATTGATTTTGTTATTCCTAGTGCAAGGTTAACGCTTATCACTCAAAGCTTCATTACAATATGTTTGGTTTCTTACGGATTATGTTATGATAACAATTTCCACATACTAAATGTACACCAATGCAGTGACCATAATACAAGATTATTCCTTTATTGTCTATTGCCTGCTGGTCAGTTCTTAGTTATGCAATAGCATTTATTGAAAAGATAAGTGCTAAAATTATTCCCATAAGTTTCACACTAAATGAAATTGACACTCCACAATATATGGGTGGTGGACTAAAACAGTGTTCGGCAAAATTCATTGTGTAGAAGGCCACATAAAAACCACTATTTTACCAATTGGCCAACCCAGATAAGTAATGGGAAAATGTAAAAAAGCAGGCTATATTTATAAAATTGTGTTTAATTTTTATTATATATTACATATACCAGTTTGCATAACTGACTGAAACATAATCTGTTATAAACAGAGTAAACTATCATCACATGGAAAATACAGTTAATAGGTTTGATATCATCCTAACTCAAATTGAGAATACATTGCAATGAGATGTAACACAGGCCTACTGAAATAAAAAAAACTTAGGGGTGTACCAAGCAGATATATATTATATTTAGTGAATTTTTAATAACATAATTTAATTTAAATATTTGATACAAGTATATAAATAAATAAATTATATTAATATTATTATTTCATTCACGTTGAATTATAATTTTCTGCAGTTTCTCGAAAATATAAAAAATAAAATCATTTTACTTTTGCACAATCATTCTATGAAATGTATGTACTATATTATATAATATAGCATTATATATTTAGTAAAATTTTGAAAACCAATTAAAACCTCTCTGAAAGTCATGATATGTAGAATGCTGCAGGTTCCACTTATTAATCTTCCTTTATTACTATTTACTGTATTACCTTCCACATCTTTGAACCAATTGAAGGTTAGGAGTTAGGACTAACTGGGATCAGCTATAAAATATGAACACTACCTGTTGCTAATTATGAAAGTTTACATGGCAATATACACAGCTATATATTATCTTCTTCCAAACTATTTCCCCTTTTTTCTGCATTCATATTTGAACAACCTTCATGTGGTTTTCACCATGGATAGCTGGTTTATTATTAAAAACACAGGCTGATATTCTATATATTTCAGTCAAAAATAACATTACAAAAGTATGTAATCAAGAATGGAAGTTTGCCTCAAATATTGATTACAGCAAATACTTCCTTATGCTGTTGGGCAGAAACTATTTTCTTTTATGACTCTGAATAATTAGTAGCCTATTTACAGATAGGTGACAATGTGGATTCAGACATAATAAAATAATTTCAATATATAAAGCAATCAATATGAAAGTTAGTAGGTAGAAGTCATATTTGCAGAGATGTAGGCCAAAATAGGATATTAGTAATACATTATACAATATATGAGTAATTATGGTATAAAAAATGTATTAGAACATTATTAGTTAGAAAAACTTTAATAATAATGGAAATGAAATTGTAGAGATATATAATAAAAAAAGGTAATAAATGTATTATTATATATTTTATATTACATAATAAGAATCAGAAATATATTTATTGAATTATTACATATTTTAACTTTACAAGTCCTTTAACATAATTGACCATTTATTATCCAATTATTACTATTATTATTAAAAATTAAAAAATAAAATTTCAATAGCATTTATCAGCCAATCACTATTGTCTTTGCATGCAGTATCTATCACTTATCTTATCTTGACTAATATAAATTTTGTTCCTTTATTTATTGATGTCTGTTTAGTGGTTATGTCATCTAGAGAAGTGACATTCATCTATAGGTGAATTATAATACTATACAGTGCTGATGCGGCTCAATTTAATTAAAAAAACGCAGGTGGTTGAAAATAACGCTGGAAACAATTTATTACAAAAAGACTAGATATACTGGTAGATAATAGATATATAGCAAATGTGAACATTTATATAGTAAAATGAGTTAGCGGATTGTCTTTCAATGAAAATCATTTCTTTTTCAGGATTTTGGGTAGAGTTGACAATCTAGAATACACAATCTTTCTCTTCATTTCTTTGGCTTCTTCAGCTGTTTTCATCAGAACAATTTTAAAACATTACAATTACAAAGCTTACAGTTTAATAGGTCTTACCAGCCCAGGACTCTTAAAAAGACATATAACTTTTTTGAAAATCAATGGCAAAAAAATAACGCTAGGAAGTATGAAAAAAACGCACAATGCTGAAAGATTTCAAAATAACACTCAGCGTTAAATAATGCAGGCCGCACCAGCATTGTCTATGGTTTGATGCTATTAGTGTTGAAATTTAATGGAATAACAAATATAAATTGATGACTTGCTAGACTACTATAAAATGTAGTCTTGAATTAGTAGTGTATATTATAAAACATTTTTAGTTCAATGATTTAAAATATTTTTGATAATTGAATTTTAATCACACACACTTTTTAAGTAGATATTACTTTTATTAGAAATGTTTCCTTTTAAAAGTTGTAATTAATGAAGAAATTAAACTACCTTAAGTATATTACTTTGTCAGTATTTATATATTTTTTTGTATTCTTCTCAAACAATACACTAAATGTATTGGAATCAAAGATATAATAATAATTAATTGAAACGTTTTAAGATAGTTTAACTAGGATATGTAACCAGTTAGGAACTCTTAAACAATTTCCAATGTGGTTGTCTAGTGACAATTTACATCAGGTATAGTGTAAAACAAATGCTATCGCTCCCCAACTTGTTGGCCCAAACTACAATTTAATAGGTCCTTAATTGATTTGGCCAGTATTTTTACATAACTTAAATAAGTCCTCAATTGATTGGTCCACTTGGAACTTTTCATTGCACAATATTACTAAACTAGGTCCCTAACTGGGCCGACCAGTTGGTGACTTTTTCGTAAATATCTCGTATAGCTAATATTTTTCTATAATATATTAGCCAAAAATGGCAAAAAGAGTGTTAGCTCATACCATAAAAGATGTGATATATATTATTAGCCAAAAATGGCAAAAAGAGTGTTAGCTCGTACCATAAAAGGTGTGATATATATTATTAG
>JAUZND010006540.1:0-10725 GCA_034780555.1 Coelogynopora nodosa
TTCTGACCACAATCTTTCCTGGCTTCATCTATGCATTTCTGACCACAATCTTTCCTTCATCTATGCATTTCTGACCACAATTTTTCCTTCATCTATGCATTTCTGACCACAATCTTTCCTTCATCTATGCATTTCTGACCACAATTTTTCCTTCATCTACACATTCCTGACCACAATCTTTCCTTCATCTATGCATTCCTGACCACAATCTTTCCTTCATCTATGCATTTCTGACCACAATCTTTCCTTCATCTATGCATTTCTGACCACAATCTTTCCTTCATCTATGCATTCCTGACCACAATCTTTTATTAATTTTGGGGACATAATTCATGTGTTTATCATCAAATAACTTAATTTTTACAATGAAAATATTTATTCAATAAAAAGGCTATGTCTAGGTCGTTATTTTCCCTTTAAAAATGTAATGTTGTGAAAATACATCTTTAACCTCCAGGCATCCTAATTTAAAAAGCTACATTTCATTTTGGTTGGTCTGTATAGCTACCTGAAAACTTTACTGAAGACCTACAAAAGTTCGGACAGCTTTAAATTCATATTATGAAAGATTTTTTACTCGTGGTACTGAAATGTACGAGTATGTCGTTTGTTAAAAAAATTGTAGCCTATACGCAATTGTTTAATAGCTGACTATTAAAGACTTTCCTGAAGATAAGGAAAGTATGGACAGTGTACACAGAGAGTCCAAGAAGGTCAATGATCTAAATCAGTTTTTAATTAGTATTAATGTTATTTAGCGTCAACGGTCACTTTGTTATGCTCCTCATATAAGTTCATAAATATTTTAAATATTAAATTTTAACAATGCCACTCTGGACGTCAGGAACACCATTTTTGAAGGTCGAGATGGTCATCTCAATTTTCAAGTTATTAGTGACACATAACTATGTTATTTTCAATAGTAATAAATCCACCATGTGAATTTCACATAGTAGTCCGCTTTTTTAGTAACTACCGCCATGCCCTGTTGAGTCTTTTCTTTTCAAATAGCCGCGCCTATGTGTTGCCCATACCGAAGAAACAATGCAAACTATACCTTCAGTGGTAATCAATCGAAACCAGGAGAGAGACTAAAAGCGAACATTTTTCTGCACCGGACCGGTGGAACTATATAAGGCTCTTGGGGATTCTAGACTAAAAAGTTCGTTAAAATAAATGTGTTAAAATATAAAGAGTAGTATATTAACGATATTTTCTCGATTCTTTTTAAACATTAATAATAAACTAGACTTACTTGTACTAGCGGTATGTCTACTTTTACTTCCTGTATCGAAAATAGTTTGTAGTTCTTGTAAAGTTTTAGCATCTTTTATTTCAGCTCCTGGAATAGTTACTAAGCCTTTGGGGTCTTTCTTGATGTCCAATTTGTCCTTAAAACATTTAAGCAAAACAACCATTTTCATTAATCATAGTATATTTTCAATTTAGTGCTTTTTAAATAAATAATGTTTTACTCTATTTTAATGTAGCCTAATCATTTTCACCTTCTACGGTATTGAATTGCTTACAATTATACGCTATATTCACATGTTCCATGAAATTGTATTACAATTTTTTAGTTAATCTATTCTTTGCAAATGACATCTAGTTTATTAATAGTCTAATGGAATATTTTACAGTTCATAGACATTTAATAATAATTTGGATTTATAGGCTGTATGTATTTATCATGTTTTATCATGACGTGTTTATCATGTGTGTGTTTATCATGTGTTTATCATGACGTGTTTATCATATATTTATCATCTGTTTATCATGTGTTTATCATGTGTTTATAGTGTGTTTATCATGTGTTTATCATGTGTTTATCGTGTGTTTATCATGTGTTTATCATGTGTTTATCGTGTGTTTATCCTGTGTCAATAATGTGTACATTAACGTTTTATTAATGAATGACAACCGTTGATCATTTTTATAATGTGACTATAAAGTATTTATTATATTACTTGTGTGAAATGCTTTCAAATACTGTAAATGCATGATCTAATATGATATAAATTTTATAAAAACTAAGCAGTAATATATCAATAATAAATTTAGTAAAATTTTACAAATACCAATTAAACAAATATAGTTAAATCAATTTTCAGATGCTTAATAATTAGTTGTGAAAACAATTGTGATATATAACTTACATTAATAAATCTATGAGATTATGGTAATTAATTATTTTATAATAATATCATAATTATCATATAAATGTTATAAAATTAATTTGTTGAATAAGCTGTATTGCTCAGAACTATTCCTCATGTGTTAGGAAGATTGGATGGTGTCCTCTGATGATCAATACATTTTTTTTCTGTCGAGATAACGATATATCAGTAATAGTTTTAATCGATCCGAATGTCTTGAATCTACAACCGAACACAATATAAGATTTCCGCATATTTCGGAAGTAGTCAAACTTCAACGGAAATCGTTTCAACAATCTGAAAGCGATACATTTTAATATCAAGATTGTCTCTGAAAATATCATCCCACAAAAAGTCGGGTGTATAAGATAAGTTCGTAGAGCGATATAAAGGCTGTTTATCGATTAGCGGGAGAGAGCACACTATTATATTGCAAATTACTAATGATCACTCTACTTATATGGTATTACTATATACATTAATGTAATAATAATAATGATATACTTGATAATACGCATATTATACATATTTTAAAATTATCAAATAAATGACAAAGATATATTATGCTCATCGTTGAACACAAATAATGTGTTAAGACATATTGGATATACTACAAATAGAAAATCTATAAAAAAATAAAAAACGTAAAACCACAAAATAAACATATAGCAAGAGATTAGTTTAGTAAAAACATCATCAAATGACGAACATGTAATTCAATATTGCAACAATATGTTTTTCAGCGATGTCCAGGGACGAAAACTTTCAACCGACAAATAAAATTGAAAGAACTGTGAAAAAAATAATTAAACTAATGAAAATCCCACAATACTTGTAAAGAATAAAATAGGCTTGGTATATAACATGAAAAGATTAAAATTCATGCTTGTTGAACATGCTAAGCTAGAATCGAAAACGCATAAGTAAAAACCATACAAACAATTCGGGTAAAAATACTTCATGCAAGAGCTACTATTGTATTGTGGCTAAAAAAACAGTTTACTTATAAAATGTCGCTGCTACAAGGTCTAAGTGGCCTAAGCGCAATTTCAATTTGTTCAGGAGAAGCAAAAAACTATTTTAATTTTGAACATTTAGATTTCTATTTTAAGGTATAAAAAATACAATTTTCGTATCAATTCCAAAATAATAGGGCTTGCAACAAATATACTTTGTATTCTATTCAACCATAATGTCGCATACAACAAAACTACTGTCGCTTACAACAAATAGTCCTGGTAGGGGTTCAACCAGAAATTGTCGCTTACAACGTATTAACTGTTTATAGAAAAAATATATCGCTCCAAAACTTGGACACACGTTAGACCATATAATATTGATAATACTTATGAAAACAAATCAATTTTCGAAAAATAGCGCTTAGGCCACTTAGACCTTGTAGCAGCGATATATAAAATATTTTCTGTACATCGGTAAAACACAAATCAAAACAAATCGATAATAATTTTAATTTAATTTTAATAACTTGTTTTATTTCAATTATAAAAACAGTTTTAAACATGATATACATTATATACAATATCTCCTTTAAATAAAGGTAATAACATAACTAAATACTTTCTAATTGAAGTTAAAAGTTTTTGTCAATAACAAATATAAGTAAACAAAAGTTTATTCCTCGTGGGCGTGTTGTTAAGATGTATAGGCTATCTAAAAAAAAGTTTCGCGAAAAAAAATTAGAAATTGACTATTTTTCTATACCCTATACTACCTGTTGTTAGTATACTATAACAAAACGGCAACAGCATAAATACACTACAGCAATTTAAATATCTATATATGATTTAAAATATGTATAATTTAAAATTTATATATCAATGATAATCGATAATAAAATATCTATCTAGGTATCTATGATTTGTGCGTTTAGTTAAGCAGTCATAATTTTAAGAGTAGAAATTCAGCTGTGCAAATAATAAATATTTCAAAGGAAAACATTTACTTTTTAATCGAGACTCTGCGACGTAATAATTACTACAATGGTACACAAATTCACGAATTATTGAACGAATCTTGACCCGATGAATGTTTAAATGTACAGTGTATTAGACAAATATTGAAATAATTTGATGATGGGAGACGGCACAGCTTTGAAAGAATGGTTTGAAGAAGAAAAGGAATTATTGAGGAAAATTTATGCATAACGGTTAGGGATATAAGTGTACTACTAGATATTTCCATACAATGGTTCATAACATCATGCGTGAAGACCTGGAACTTAGTTGGCATTTTGTAAAATATTTGTTAAATACATACTGTTTTTCGCCAATTTTTTTTTAAGACAGCCTATGTATATATTAAAAAAAATTCTTCTCATGCTGTGCGTGGTATCTGTGTTATCTGCCCCCGGTTACCTTTCATTCTTTGATAATTATAATTGTTCAACTGTTGGTTCGTTGTTATAAATTCTACGAATGGATGTAGGTAGCTATGTACTGTGAAACAATAAAAATTAAACTTTTTTATAGCGTTTAAATAAAACAATTGATTATTTATCAGAATGTCTATTACTATTATGTTTAGTCAGCGATTACTAAATAATAATTCTAACTTTATTTATTAATTAATGGTTTAACGTTTGACATAAAATCGTGTCTTAATGTACTGACAGGATCTGCAATCATTAATATGAGGAATTGAAAACGAGCAATGTAAACTGTAAGATGGTTTGGAAGATTGTAAAGTTTCCATAACGTGTAGCCTACACGTTGTCGATCATTCTCATTTGTATTTAATTCTATACTTATACATTGCGCAAATCCTTTTCATGCATTTTGACTCGCCCAATATTACAATTTTAAATGTTTAAATAGTTTAAACGATTCATTCTAAGAATATATTTGTTATTGTTTATTCATCTTATTATGTACGAGTATTCCTACATTATTTACTATGTAATACACTTTAATGGCATAGATAAATATCACAAAATGTTTGTACAGGTATAGACAAGTATTTACAAGCATTTATTATATTTTTAGTTTCATACTTTATATGGCGAATAATATTTACAGAGAGTTGTTTACTTTTCCTCTAGTTGTATATTACTACAAGTTTTTCCCTAATGTTTTCGCCACATACACAATGTAAAGAGAGAGATATATATTTAGAGAGAGGGATAGAGAGCGTGAGAGAGTGAGAGAGACAAATGATTGATATAGGTGAATATTTATTACTACAATAGAAATCATTCAAATACTAATTAAATAAAAACCCTAAATAATAAAATACCGATTAATTTTTTAAATTTATTTGTGGATCTTCCTTTTGCTACTACAAATGTTCATAACGTTTTTGGAGAATGAAAACTATTTTGTTGGTACAAAAAACTGGTTCAGTATATATCATATATGATTCGCACGATTAGGCACGTTTCGAAATCTCATTACTACCATTCTGTTGTCATATAGCTTGAATTTTATGAAATGTTGAGTGTTTTATGCCTATCATTTGACAAAATGCGCTAAATAAACTTTTTGAAAATCACGTAGCAAACAAGACCTTTGTAATATTTTAATTTCCCAACGTTTTGATAATAGAACTTAAAATATTCGGATTTAGTGTAGAAATTTAATTGATAAAATTTAAAAACGTGAATGATTTTCTCTTTTAAAACTAGCAAAATAAGTTTTTTAAAGATATCTTGACAGATTTTACATATATCAGATTTTGACGGCTTTGTCATATCTATTTCGACATCTTGATGCAAAAGGACAAACTAATAGACCAAAATAAAATTTTTGTCGCTCAATTTGAAGCACACGTCAAAGTATTTTACGTTTCCGAATAATGCTTAACAGTAAAAAACTGGGTGCGTAATATAATTGAGTGTAAAAATGATGTGTTAAACGACGATGTTAACACACAATACATGATTACAAAAAACATAATTTTGTCGCCTTTTAAATAATAATTTTACGTATAAAAATAGGACTACGAAATGGAACAGTATATAAACGGCTGAGAAACATATCAACGTAAAATGGAAAAGTGTGTGTGGAGAGGGGGGTGAGGGGGTGGGTTTTTTTTTAAAATGACACACATTTTAAATAAACTGTAACTTAATTAAAAAAGTAATGTTCTGCTAATTAATTTTTAATTTTAAAACAATGGTCACATTAATAATTTCAATATATATATTTGTAATAGTCATTGGTTTAATGTCAATGACTTCATCATATCTAACATTACTAATTTATAGTTTTTTTCTAAATATGTACATTTGACGATATCGGATGTTGACAATTAATGATAACAAACATCTTTATTATTCATAAATTGTGTTTATGCAAGTTTATACAAGTTTTTTCAGCAATAAGTGTTTCCTGCTATTTTGATTTAAAAATGGGCTGATTTTATTATGGTGATATTTATCACGTTGTACCAATTAAATCTCATTATTATTTTTCATAATTTTACTCTATATAGGCCTAATATATATATATATATATATATATATATACTGTATACATATTGTATGAGGAATTAATAAAAGTGATGAAAATTTAAACATTTTCAATATTAAAATTTAATAAAAATATCAAAATATCAAAAAATAAAATAAACAATGTAAAAAATTTAAAAAATTAAAAATTAAAAAATTAAAAAATGTACAAAATTCTGTATAAATGAATATTAAATGTAAAGTATAGAAAAAGTTCCAGAAATATTTCAAATCCCTGAGAGACGAGTTTATGGAATATATTAAATTATGACGACTCTGCATTCAACTCGCATATCCATTTTTTCAAAATGTGTGAATATATCTATATTCGATGTTTAGGTGTTAAATTATAGAAAAGTGCAGCTCTCTCGGATCTAAACATTTTACTTGATATAGGGGATGAATAAAAATGATGGTGAAATTGTTTATTCACTCTCTTCTTGGTCTGTCTTTTAATAATATAAATTGTTATATAAACTTAATGATACAATTTATGCTATTTCTCGTAACTAAACTTTATATAATTTCTTGGAATACATTTCTCCGGTTATTCGTGTTGCAATATTTGATTAATTTAAAGTACTGGATATGAAATATAGTAATAATTTTTCTAGAGAAGAAATAATATAAAAATGTTTTAAACAATACTAAGCTGTTAGTTTTCTGAAAAAGAATGAACACATTTTGATAAATGTTGCATTTTTTCTATCATATTTTTTAAAAGGAATTGAAATAAAATTCAAAGTGAAGTTAATAAAATTGCTGCCTGAGATTTACGATGGTAAAAGCTGAAGGGTGGTGTGGTTGGAAAAAGAGAAAACAGAAGACGGAGAAGATTGAAAAAAGAAGGTAGAGGAGAAAACAAGGGAGTGTGGAGTGGGGATTCAAATTAGAATGCCCCCCTGAAAAAAAGCGTAGGTTTAGTACACACCCATCTAAGACATCACTTTTACATTATCAATTCTTTAATGGTGATGTCATAAGTCGTCAATTTAGAAAAAAGTATTAAATAATGTATGAATTTTATATTTGAAGAAAATGTTCTATGTAACTCAACAGACAATACTATTTGTTTCTGTGTTAATTCAGGGTCAGCGTATTTTGGCCTGCTGATGGTGTTATAGTGCAAAAACTTGGAAATTATAGAATTAATAATCTTTTAAAATTAAATCTTTTATACAGATAATTATTATTTATTACATGTAAATTGGTTTCTAGCGATCTGGGAACCAGAACGCGCTGTTTTATTGGACTATAGCCTATGATCTGGATTAGTCCAGACCGAGTACAAATATATTTGAATGTATCTCTGAAATCTTACTTAAACATAGAAAAATTGATTAAAGTATGCCAATTTATAGCTTCATTTAAAATGACAGATCATTGTAATATGAATGAACCTTTGGTTTTTATATGTTTATATACATATAAATTATATATTACTATATATCATGTCATGTCTTACATGGTGTTCACAACTCAACTCCTTTTGTTGTACAGTATACTATTCTACTGTTATAAAATGCATAGGCCTATATTGTAACACAGTCAATAAATAAATAAGTACAACAATTATTGCAAACTAAACATATATTTTTAAATGTATCTGCAGCTCTGGTTTGGTTCGGATCATGGACTTTAAATCCATTAACGCCTATCGTCCGGATTGTTAATAATATTAATTTTTGAAATATAGCACTTCTGATAACTAGTTCAATATGAAGATTTCTCTTCTATCCATTTTGAAATGTGTCTCTATACCTCCTTACTCACATCACTTAAATCGAGAATCGAGTCGCTCGCATCATCGGCTATCTCTCCAAAAATCCCAACAAATAGTCGCGCAATCCATGTGAAAAATCTCTTTAGTGAAAAAAATAATATTTAACACCAAAAACATCCCCTTCGCTATATTTGTATTGCTCGCAAAAGCACTCGCCTCCATTGCAATTATATTTCTTCCAACACTCGCACAAATGCTTTCGCTTTTCCTTCACTAAATTCCGTGTTGTATTCATTCAACTTTTTTTCTTCTTACTGTTTTTACTTACTTAGTTGGTATATATGAATATAAATCTTAGTTGGTATATGAATAAAATATTAGTTGATATATTAATATAATGTAAATTGGTAGCCTATATGAATAAAATCTTAGTTTGGTACATGAATAAAATATTAGTTAGTATTTGAATAAAATCTTTGTTGGTATTTGAATATAATCTTGGTTGGTATATGAATAGAAAATAATATTAATATTGTTGAAATTAATTATATTGGTGAAAACGTTTACTAATCAAATTTATGAATGGTATAAAAAATGTATTTTATTTTTTTAAATAACCAAATAAGGTAATATATATTGCTTGTTTAAATAGCCTTTCAAAATAGTTTTCTTTAGTATAGTTTTCCCGTCTAATACACATACGAGTATGTTAATATTTTAAACATTATTTTTAACAATAATAACAGTAGCATTTAATGATCACATATTTTTCAAATGAAAGAAATTTCTAATAAAGGTGATAATACAAATAGAACTGGTAAAATATAGATCAAAAAATAGATTAAAACATAAATGAATTAGGAACAAAGAATTGAAAGAACGTTCCCTTATAAAGAAAAAAATTGAATTTCAAATACAAAGACTCAAGTTTAAAGTTAACACTCAAAAGAGAGGAGTTTATACAATATAGTAAAACAATTAAATAATGTTGTAGATGTGTCGAAGTAAACAACAAATCTACGTAACGACCGATTTGTCAAAATGTCGAATTTTCTCTTAATTTTATTAATGTTTTACATAATGCATATACATAAACACTGTTGCAAAAACTTTAAGCTTATTTGTTATATAAATATATATGTATGGTATGCTTAAAGTTAATTTTATATATTACATTTAACAATGTTTTGTCAAGTATTATTATTCGAAAGAATCATACCTGGTAAATAAACTACAAATATCGACATCGCGATGTCACTATATCATACATAAATTTATATATATAAACAGTAAGGTCGTCCTTGCGCATTTATAATAGAACAATGTGTGTATATTTCTATATATGTTTAGACGTATTGCAAGTTACAGTATGTTGATAAGCTATTAATACAACATAGTCGTAAATAATAAAACTTTCTTCAATAATTGTTTATCTAATCTATAAAATCGTTATGTATGTTATTAATTGTATACAAAATACAACAACCCTGTGATAGATAAAGAAAAGTAATGGTCACTGTGAGGAATGCAAAAGAAAAGCCGCAATAAAATTTAAAGTTTACTACAATTAATACAAAATATCCGAGCTTTCACCTTTCACCTTTCATCAAGAAGGCATAATCATGGTGGGATATTTTATTGTGGTTTTTCTTTTGCAACAACCCTGTGGTTGAAGCTATTGACTTTGTTTATTAAAATAAGTAAAACAGCCTAAATCAATATCTATGTAATTACTTATGTGATGGAAATGATAGATTATTTGTAGTTTACATACAATAATTATAGACATATTCAGTAATTAACATAATATTTTTAGCTTTTGGAAAGTAGATTAAGACAGCACCTAAAGTTTACTAAATATATCACGATCATTAAAAATGTATTAAAAACTTTCTTCAAACTCACTTATATGAACGAAATTAGTTAATGAAAAATGTTCACCTGTTTGTTATCCCCTCCCCCAACACACCAGTTTTTACGTATTTTACTGTAAAATAATGGCCAAGTTAGGAGTAAATTGCGTGATACCAATGATTTTTTCAATTACCTAATATTCAATATAACAGTTACATAAAGTCATTGGTATGGTTAAACATTGTTATCGTAATTTATTGAGTTATGCATGATGTTTTTTGGTAGTAAGTTACTTTGTAGAAGAATATTTTACAGAAAAACAAAACAATTGGTTGTAGGGATAACAAATAAAAATAAGAAAGTTAGTTGAGCAACATTTCATTACATTTTTTCAAAAATTGAATATTATCAAAAGTAGTATGGAAGGGGGATACCTGCATCACCCCCCCTCCCCCACACCCCCCCACAAATCTAAAATTATTTTGAATTTTCGCGCCAAAAAATTTCGAAATTTTTTCAGCCAATCA
>JAUZND010006541.1:0-10725 GCA_034780555.1 Coelogynopora nodosa
GTACTATTAATTGAGGTTTGATATTGGAGATGGAGATACACAATTCGTCGAATTTGGGTAAAAGAGAGCGTGAGTTAGTCAGGAGAAGGGAGGGGTGAGTTCACAATGACTACATTGTGGATAAATAGGCTATATTTACAATAATGTACAACGTTACTATGACACTAATGTAATATATATCAACTAGCCATTTAATAATTCTAATTATTTTAAAGTGATGTGTTATTCTGACTATAACTCAACAAAAAGAAAGAAATAATATGCGGTAATAAATATGAAATGAAATTAATCAATAGAATAAAAGTATGACTTTAGAATTATTCGCTACGAAATTATACCAAGCTAATAATGATGGAAGTATCCAAACCATTTAAATGGTACAAGCGTTTCAAATATAATTATGCTTAAGTAGATTAATAAAATAATCAAACAATAATTATAAAAATTATTTGTATGATTATAATATTATATTTAAGTACTCTACTTAAGTAGAATTATATTAGAAACGTCAGGTTACTTTTATTATGAATATAATTGTATACATTGTGTCGAGTGGTTAATTTTACAGAGAGCGGTTTATTTATTTGATTATTATTGATCTATCTAATTACCTGCCAAATCAAATAAGGAAAAAATAAATTGTGTCTTAAATGAGTCTTGAATGTGTCTTACTATGGAGTTCCACAGGCGTTGATCGCCGTCATCATTTACCTTTACTACAATAGATCTGCATCGATTCAAACCAATCGCGGTCTACTGGGTCATTTGTAACCACTTTACGTGTTATTTTATCATTTTATTAGACTACGTCCTTTGACGCACTCTCTGATGAGGAAGAATATCTTCTGCAATCTAGACGTACAATATATAGGCCCAAGCTTCAGAAATTATGCAATACTATTTCCTGCCTTAGTATATACGCTGATAGCATTGCGCTTCATGTCGGGATCCAGTTGCAGCATCGCTTGTTCTCACCAGATTCTACCATAAAAGCAAACGAATCGGCTTAATCATAAGCGCCAAGAAAAAGACAGAAGTCCTCCATGTTGGAACAGCATTTTTACGGTACATTCACTGTCAATTGGAGAAGGTTATTGTCATTTGCAACGATTTCAAATACTTAGGTGCTAATGTATTAAAACCTGAAACTCTATTTAATGATCGGTGAAGACAAGGATGGATTGCTGCTGAATCATTATCAAAAATCTTCAATTCATCAGCTACTGACTGATTTCTGCCGCAATGAAGTCCATCCTGGTTTATGGACTTGCGAACCTGTCCCAATTACTAGTATATGTCTAGAGAAAGTCGGGTGGATGCTTACCACCAGAGACTCCACTTCACCTTTGGTATTTGCTTCCCTTAGATAATCAGATATAATACCAGTATCCTTTACTTTAAGACAACGCCGTCTATTGATGCTAGAACAGGATATTTGTGAGGATCTCCGTAACATCTCATGTGGTCAACCGCAGTCATCGATTGTCCTGGTTCTGACTTATACCTACCGCCATGGAATGCACTATGGACCGATACAATAGTCATAAGTGCCACAATGTTAAGTGACATTCATCACCTTGTCCTGACACCTTACACCAAACTTTTGATTTTCCAAAAAACGTTATATATAAGGAGGATGGCACACAGATCGTGATAATATTAGTATACTTTTGTACTTTTGGTTTATTATTTGAAAGAGTGGACAGATTTTCTCAGAGCTTCTCAGGACAATTGTTAACATTTTACTAAAATATGGAAGACATAATATTACTTATAACTTTTGGTCAGTGGTTAAATCTGTTTTGTGTGTTTAGGAAAGGCGAAACTACTTTTATTTATCCAATTAAAAATAATTTATATAAAATGGAGTCGAGAAGAAACTGTAAATTATAGAAACATGCTTATAATTCTGAAAAATATGGAGTATATAACGTCACAGGGTATTAATTTTAATAGATAATAATATTAATTATCGATAAGAAAGTATTGTTATCGCTATTTATCTAGAAAAAACATATAAAACAAATAATACAATAGGTATTTTTAAAACACTAGAGTTTTGTATATTTATAAAATATTTTAAAAATTAATATGATAAAATATAAGCTTGTCAATAGAATATTTCAGATAATAATAAATTTATTAACAAAAAAACCGCTGATCGTATGACCATAATATGTTCTATAATAACAATGTCAACAAAAGTTATCTTAGAAGGATTACCGTGCATTCTATCATACAGGGATACTCCATAGCCTTCTCTCTTTGAATGTCTTCTGCTTCCTTCCGTGACTTGTTCAAGGTCATCATGACGGAGTACACAGGAACACCTAAGATGTCCTATACACAAATATAATTGCAATGAATCGATAAAACTTAAATAAGGCTAAATGAATACGAGTGAACACACCAAATTGGTCTGTATATACAGGGTAAATATGTAAATAATAAAATAAGTGTGAAATATACATATTTTAATACTATTTATAAAACATTCTTATTCATATTACTGAATCTTACTAAACACACACAGTACTAAGCACGAAACATTACGTTTGGTTATTACAAACATTATTCACATTTTGATTTTTTGGTACCTTACATTATATTTTGTACAAATTAAAAAATCTTTGCCTAAATTTAGTGAACAGACAAAGTTCTGTTTCACAATGTCGCAATTAAAATTATGCCTTTTTTAATTAGATATATAATAAACAGGTAACTGGCCTAGACGATTAGTAAATTTTTAAAATCATTATGTGGAGAACATTAAAAATGCTAACACCTACAAGTGCAAGAATTACGTGTGATGTAGAATTTGTATTGCTTTTAGTTAGTATTATAATAAAATAGTTTTAATTTAATTTAAAAAAAAACTACATTATATGATTTTGACCTACATTAAAAATATTTCATAAAAATAATTCAAAAAATTAAACAATCAAATTGATCACAACAGGCATACAATTGACGGGCCGAAATTGACATAAATAGATTAATTTTTCACAATTAAAATAAATAAATACATGATTGCAATAGTCGTTCATGTGAATCAGAATGTCGCAGAATTTTAGGGAAAAGCATTTCCAAAATAAAAGCTTTCTATTATTTAATCGTGTAAAAATTATAAAAAGAATTTTTTCTCCAAAAAATACTTCAATAACCACATCGTTTTGCTTGTGAAATCAGAGAAAGAAAGAGTCTAATAAAGTAGAGTTAACAAAAATAAAAGTAGTAACGTATCTGAATATTTGCCTTAACTTATATCAATATAAAAAAGTTAAAATATAATAAAAAAATATCGTTATCTAATGTTATTATTTTACATTTTCAATTAAAAAACATTCTGACTGGTTAAAAATAATAATCTCCGAAAAATCATCGTTAACACTTTTTTTAGCACTGGTTCAGAAATACATTTAGTTTCTATCTTTTACATATACTAATTTCAAAACAATAGATGATTCACAAACGGATTATATGCTGCAGTCCTAAAAGTAGTACTTATAATACGCACAATTAAAATAACCACAACTATTAAGGTCACGACGAAACCAGTGAAAGACTCATTATCACCGATAATATAAGATTAGCATACATTAAAGTAAAAGTGATTAAAATAATTGTAATAATTTATACATAACTAAACATAGAACAAATCTTCCCATTAAGTCAATAATAGCCATGAATTCATGTAGCCAATTTAATTTACTGGAAATGTATTCTCTGTTGTTTTAAAAATTCAATTAATTACAGCCCCAACATTATACTAGACATTTTGATTATATTTGTAGTTTATGTTGAACTAAAGTTAAATAGGCAAACTAATTATTTAATTTCACTATGTTGTACTAATTCAAATATTAAAAAACTTGAACTTGAGCGAAATATATTTGTGAGAAAATAATAATAATATATACTTTCAAAAAAAATAAGATAATACAACTTTAAAATTATAAATGTAACCTTTTTAAAACAGCATTTTATAATATTTCAATGAAAAATATAACTGTATAATATATATAATGTACACACGACATTATATTCAAATTAATATGACACATACGTATTTATATTTAGTGCATACAATATTAATACAGTAATAATAATAATACAAAAATGAATTAAAATATGACAAATTTCCAAACAATGTTTGCGCTGGCGCGTTACAAACCTGATAAAAAAACTCAATAAACCAGAAAAACCGAATGAATAAATATCAATTAAATGTAAGATCAATAACATTACCAACAGAAGCATAGATAAAAATTTGATTATATATTATAAGTTTACTCCAATGTGCGCAATATGTTAATAATTAAAAAATTAATAGAAAATTATTACAATTAATAATATTTTTAAATCCAAGGTAATAATGATCACACTTATAAAAGGAAAATGTTATTATAGTACATTCACATGACCCATCGCCGAGTATATTTGTAGACGTGCAATCTCTAGCTTCTAGTGGAAATTCCAGTTTTGATTACACATCATCGCAATCCTAATTTAATTTTTGATTCGAAGAAACAGTAACGTTATACCACTGTTACGGCATCGGCTCGTTTTGCTTTTAAATTTAATCAATTCGCGTCGTGTCTACTTGGAGTATTTCGATCACAACAACGTTTATGAAGACCAGTTGAAGATGGAACACGTTTGGTCGATTTTCCGGATGCATGTGGAAAAGCACTACCCGATTTCAGGACATTCATTAGATCATCAATGACGTGACTCTGATTTTCTTCGACTTTAAGGGGTTTTCCGGAAGACCTGATTGAATACCGGAAAACCTGATCCGGTTTACCTGATCTGCCACATTTCTTGGCATGTTCGGTTCTAGCCTGGATCATACTAGCGGCCTTCTTATCATCAAGGACCTTAACGAAACAATCCTTGAACATTTTCATATCACCAAACAATTCCTTCATAGAGTACTTGTCCACTGAAAACGCAAGATACCGGGACAACTCAGTAAACTTTTCTTGCATTCTACTGTGCATAGTTTCGAGAATTTCAATTTGATAATCTGCATCTATAACAAATGTTTCCATTACTTTGACGAATCGATCATTTTCGGATTGACTTCTGTAATTTTCAAGGTCAGATTTAATAGCATTAGTACATCGTTTCATATCGAGAATATTTTCTTGAACGGCATCAACTGATACTCGTACTGCACGATCAACATAAGATAATTCTTCGGGCAACAACAGACATTCGGGAAAGTTTTTCTCGGCATAATCAATAAGGCAAACCAGCAGCGTTTTATTTCCATCTTTAGTTTTTGTGTCTTTCAACTGGGTCAGGTAGTTTATTTGAAAACCAAACGACTGTCCATTACTTGTACCGCTATTCATGTAGTTGCCAACAATAAGTACTAGTTCCAAGATTTTGGCCAAACTTGAGCTCTTAAGTAGCTGATTAAGAGCTTCTGTAATAGAAACAACATCTGGCTTTATCTCTGCTAACCTTTCATGGAATTTCATCTTGAACAAGATAGCTTTCAATCGAGGAAATAAATGCTTTATACCAGCCATAAGGAAACTAAATTGTTCTGGTTCTGGTAAATCTTCATATTCTTCATGAAATTCAGCTAATGCATCCAATTGATCGGCCTCTGGTAGTCCTTTGATGAGTTGTTCTATCATATTTACACTTAAATTTACTTCATCAATCTCAAGAATACGGCGTTGAATTTCCTCATAAGGCACTTTAAAAGAACCAAGAAGAATAGAAAGATTTTGACCTGTTCGTGAATCTAGAACCCGAAATTGTTTAACTTTCTTCGTAAAATTGGCTGAACCATCAACTACAACTTTAGCTGGCTTTGTGCTAAAATTTTCTTCAAGAAATTGAAATAATTTATCACTAGCCATATCTTCGTGAATTTTAACCCATAAGGAATCCTCGTGCAATTGAGATGGAATAATCTTTGACCAATTAGCCTTCTTCATAGGAGTGCCTGTTTTGTAAGCTGTTTTAGGTTCCATATTAAATCGCAAATTTATCATCACTGGAATATGTGAAAGGGTCGGAGGTGGAGGTGGAGGCGGAGGAGGAGGCGGAGGTGGGCTGATTGAAGTCGTATTAATGTTTTCATCAGATGGTAATGGTACGTCATGTGTAAAGTTATCATTATTAAATTTTGACGCAGTTTCAACATCGTCAGGAATAGTATCAGCAACAAATGGTGTAGAAATATTTTGCTCAATATCTTGCAAATCAACCTGACCGACATCAGAATTTATAAAGTGTACCTGACAAGAAAAATCTTTTTTTTCAATTGCAGCAAAAATTGATGTTTTTCGCTTCCATGTATCAGAGGTAGCCTCTGCTTCCTGTTTTTCTAGTAAAGCACGGTCAAGTTTAAGTCGCAAATCAACTACAACACCTCCATTAGTTTCTTCGTTTAATTTGGCCAGTCTATCTACAATTCCATGAATATCTAAATGTGCAATAGCTTCAGAAGAGAGCGCTATGTCTTTTCCACTAGACTGAAAATCTATATCATGAATAATTTCGTCAATAATTGTGTAAACAATTTGTCTATTGGGACCATCACTAATATGCAATAATTTCTCAAGAATCGATAAAAATATATGTTCACATTCGGTGTCGCGCAGTGTGGAACAAAGCATACCGTAACAATCGGAACTATCAATCAATTGAAAATTTGTTCCATCACAAATATCAAAATTATCGCTTAAATCGTGAACGGCACATTCCTTAAATATGTTGATCTGTTTTTGGATATCTTCATCGTCAACCTCTTGTATGGAATTCAAATAATCAGTTAATTTTATTTGATCAAGCTCAAGTCGAAATTGAATTCGATAATCCTTATCAAGAAAACCTCCCTCGATAAATGTTGGATTGACAAGAACGTTTAAAAATTGAAGACATGGAAGTACTAATTCTGTACAGGAAATTCCACGAACAATTGGAAAGAAGCGTTCACCTAAATCGGGGGCATGGAATGTGAGACCTTTGATTACACTATCATGACCATTTTGGCTGTAAAGTGCAATAGAGGTTAAGATCTCGACACTAAGTAACATCATTATAGGATCATATTTAAAATCAAGGTATTGTGCTATTGTGGTAGCCGCGCATTGATGATTAACTAACGTGATGAGGCCAAATCCACAGTTACCAAATCCACGAATGCACCGCATACATAATACCGCACATTTATTCCCTTCAACTGTGTTTGAACAGGTGCGAAGTACGCTAAATAATACATTGAGACCATCACATTTTTTCTCGAATTCTTGAATCCAACTTAAAGGACGTGTTGTAATGTTAATTAAAAAACGATTGAGTAATTTACTTAGATGAGCTTCTTTTTTAGATGATCGATTAATTAATTCATCAACATATGCTTCTGGTCTCTGTAATTCTAATGCTTCGTAATATTTTGCAAGTATTTCTTTTTTGGTGGTTAACTTTGATTTTCGAAGAGGTTCTTTATTTACATCGGTTAAGTTCATGTCGTTAAGCATGATTTCAAACAAATCGTCTGTTTCTTCTTCGTCGAGGTCATCAAATTTCGCAGTGGCATCGGCCATAGCAGTTGACGCTGGATAAGTAGTGCAATCAACACTTTCAATTAATGGCCCTGATGATTTAGAATTCGCTTTTCTATCCTTCTTTTTCTCTTTTTCCACCTTCAAATTAAGGAATGGGTTAGAAAACTTCCCATTTCTCGATGGTTTTTCTTTTTTATCATCCATTATGGAAGCTCTGAAAACATTAAAATAGAATATAAAAAATTTGGTAACTTATAAGTTAAATTACATGTCAATTAATAAACATAGGCTAAAATATAAATTACTGAATAAATTAAAATGTATATTTGCAGAAAAACAATAAATTATTAAAAATCGAGGAATCTATCTGAAACCACAGTGAAATCTTTAATAGTTACACTTGTTAATAAACAGTAAACTTATAATAATGTATATGACAATAAATGTTTTTTAGATAACAGTAATACTGATATATAAATAGTATTTCAGATATAAGTAAATCCTCAAAAAAATTAAATAATGAATGAATATTTTCCAAAGAATTAACCTAGCCCTTACAGTCATAACTATCTTCACATATTAATTAAATAAACAGCCAGCAGCTCAGAAACTGAAATCCATTTTGATATTGATGATTTTTAAAGTAAATGCCCATCCTTATTCTTCATTTTATTATTGAGGTTTCATTTTTTACTACTCATCATATATATATAACTATAAAAATAGGGTAAAAAAAACTTTAAAGAAATTTAAAATTATTTTTAAAAAACCCATTAGAAACAGAAAATGAACAAATTCTTTGCTTCTACGTCAGGGAATTCGTTTTTATCATCAATAAACTGATATAAAATTAAGTACTAAACAGAGAAAAACTCCAGTGACAGAGTGCGGTGAAATTATTAGACATAACACTATACAAAAATATATAAGAGGTCTTTAAGAACTTGGCAATCTTGAAAATATATATAAACTAAGAATAAATAATATAATTGAACATTATAATTATGATAGGCCCTAATGTGTAAAAACAAACTGTTTAATATAACTTGATAATACGTACTACAATATTAAATTTAATAAAGTAATAGGCAACATTTAATCACATTTCATGAACAACAAATAACATGTTCAAAACAACTTACCAAATGAACTGATTGACGAATCAGGAAAATATGATAATGGTAAATTTACGTCAATAAAAATAGAGCAACCATTCTTTTTAAGATCGCGTGACACACTATATAGAAATGAGTACAACCTTTAAGTCCAATTAAAATAGAATTAGTTACACCAACAGAACAATGAGAGCCGTAACTAAATGATGTGGCCATTATTAATATTGTTAATCAAGACATCGAAACACTAAAAATAGGTTATGATTCATTGAACTTATACAACTGTGGAAAGTACCAATTGAATTAAATTGTATATCTATATATAACTACACATATTATTAATATTAGAAGATTTTGGAGATAAATTGGCACAATTCCATATTATTACAGAGAATAAACAATAAGTATATACTAAATGCGCATATACATCGACTTTTGAATAGGTGTCTGAGCGAGCAGAGTAAAAGTATTCTAAGCTAGAATAAGAGTGGTAGAAGCAGGACACATTCCACAATGAACACAATGAGAGATGTGTAAATGGGAATTGTACGCAGAACATCAGTATACTTTTTATAAAATTCCCATAAAAACTTTCCACCCGAACAATTTGTAAAATGTATACTATATTAAATGATCGATCACGTCAAACAATGTTGGCAAATTCAGTTATTAAACATTAGCGATATTACACGAATTATACAAGAAATAAATAATATGTACAATATTATTTCAAATTTTTTGACAATTTTTAAAATAAAATTCCCTGTCTTAAAAATGGCCGGCTGAAGAGGTCTTGGTGTAATTTGATGTTTTTAATTTACAGTAATTAATGTACAAATTTCAAATAAAACAGAACTTATGAAAATCGTTATAGATTTGTAGAATATATATAGACTAAACAACATTGTAAGTAGTATAGGAAGAATGTTTCCGAATAGTTGCCGATATGTTGTAGATATTTCCACACAACAAATCTACTTTTTTATACTACTTTTTTTGTAAGTAGTATAAAATATATATTTATTTCTATGTATTTTTATACAGTAAAATAAAATTTAATAGATAGACATTCAAAATTGCTATGGGCTAGCGTCAATTTTTAAAAAATTGGTTGAAATTTAACGAATTTATAGAAATTTTAGTGATTTACAGCTGATTAAATCAATTATTATTTTTTATATAAAGTAGAATTAAATTAAATAGATAGACTAGCAGAATACCTATGAGTCAGTGCTTATTTTTTTTAAATCGGTTGAAATTTAACGAAGTTATAGACATTTTAGTGATTTACAGCTGATTAAATCAATTATTATTTTTTATATAAAGTAGAATGAAATTAAATAGATAGACTAGCAGAATACCTATGAGTCAGTGCTTATTTTTAAAAAATCCGTTGAAATTTGACAGAATTGTAGATATTTTACCATTGTGATGTATTATGACTATGTATTGCACGATGATTTCAATGATAATTATGACGTTCAATCAGCTTGCTTTTGCTACTTACATATTGATCTCCTCACCTCAAGTACAAATAGAGAATCCTTTACAGCTAAATTTCATACTGCTTTAACCTCTCGACACGAATCGTCGTATTTGTAATCGCTCTTGCTCTGGACTTATTTTATAACTTTACTCTTGAGATTTCCAAAATTGTGACTGATGCTGCGTATGTGACAAACAGTTTGAAACATGACACACAACATCATATCGACAGCGATGAGCATGGCTACGCATTGAGGCAAGAGTTGCGTATTGATGTGGATGAAATGAATTCTCTCCTTAGACTAATATATTATTTTTTCACAAAGAAAACGGATAGAAGGAGAAGAGTGGAATTCTTTAATACAGTGTTCAAAGGACTTGGTTATATTCACTTTTCCAACAATAAGTGGCCTAACAGCAGTGTATTATGAAATTTTGAGCCATACTTGAAACAAACTGTACAATCAAATCATCACGGAAAAGCATTATCAAACCTCCTTGAGTAGTATGGAACATCTCTTTCTGCATAACCCACCCACCCCCGTGACCTTGACCGATTTTTTTTGATGACTCACCCCCCCCCCCGTGACCTT